>OZ009931.1:0-180285 GCA_963932035.1 Caenorhabditis wallacei
CCTAAGCCTAAGCCTAAGCCTAAGCCTAAGCCTAAGCCTAAGCCTAAGCCTAAGCCTAAGCCTAAGCCTAAGCCTAAGCCTAAGCCTAAGCCTAAGCCTAAGCCTAAGCCTAAGCCTAAGCCTAAGCTAAGCCTAAGCCTAAGCCTAAGCCTAAGCCTAAGCCTAAGCCTAAGCCTAAGCCTAAGCCTAAGCCTAAGCCTAAGCCTAAGCCTAAGCCTAAGCCTAAGCCTAAGCCTAAGCCTAAGCCTAAGCCTAAGCCTAAGCCTAAGCCTAAGCTAAGCCTAAGCCTAAGCCTAAGCCTAAGCCTAAGCCTAAGCCTAAGCCTAAGCCTAAGCCTAAGCCTAAGCCTAAGCCTAAGCCTAAGCCTAAGCCTAAGCCTAAGCCTAAGCCTAAGCCTAAGCCTAAGCCTAAGCCTAAGCCTAAGCCTAAGCCTAAGCCTAAGCCTAAGCCTAAGCCTAAGCCTAAGCCTAAGCCTAAGCCTAAGCCTAAGCCTAAGCCTAAGCCTAAGCCTAAGCCTAAGCCTAAGCCTAAGCCTAAGCCTAAGCCTAAGCCTAAGCCTAAGCCTAAGCCTAAGCCTAAGCCTAAGCCTAAGCCTAAGCCTAAGCCTAAGCCTAAGCCTAAGCCTAAGCCTAAGCCTAAGCCTAAGCCTAAGCCTAAGCCTAAGCCTAAGCCTAAGCCTAAGCCTAAGCCTAAGCCTAAGCCTAAGCCTAAGCCTAAGCCTAAGCCTAAGCCTAAGCCTAAGCCTAAGCCTAAGCCTAAGCCTAAGCCTAAGCCTAAGCCTAAGCCTAAGCCTAAGCCTAAGCCTAAGCCTAAGCCTAAGCCTAAGCCTAAGCCTAAGCCTAAGCCTAAGCCTAAGCCTAAGCCTAAGCCTAAGCCTAAGCCTAAGCCTAAGCCTAAGCCTAAGCCTAAGCCTAAGCCTAAGCCTAAGCCTAAGCCTAAGCCTAAGCCTAAGCCTAAGCCTAAGCCTAAGCCTAAGCCTAAGCCTAAGCCTAAGCCTAAGCCTAAGCCTAAGCCTAAGCCTAAGCCTAAGCCTAAGCCTAAGCCTAAGCCTAAGCCTAAGCCTAAGCCTAAGCCTAAGCCTAAGCCTAAGCCTAAGCCTAAGCCTAAGCCTAAGCCTAAGCCTAAGCCTAAGCCTAAGCCTAAGCCTAAGCCTAAGCCTAAGCCTAAGCCTAAGCCTAAGCCTAAGCCTAAGCCTAAGCCTAAGCCTAAGCCTAAGCCTAAGCCTAAGCCTAAGCCTAAGCCTAAGCCTAAGCCTAAGCCTAAGCCTAAGCCTAAGCCTAAGCCTAAGCCTAAGCCTAAGCCTAAGCCTAAGCCTAAGCCTAAGCCTAAGCCTAAGCCTAAGCCTAAGCCTAAGCCTAAGCCTAAGCCTAAGCCTAAGCCTAAGCCTAAGCCTAAGCCTAAGCCTAAGCCTAAGCCTAAGCCTAAGCCTAAGCCTAAGCCTAAGCCTAAGCCTAAGCCTAAGCCTAAGCCTAAGCCTAAGCCTAAGCCTAAGCCTAAGCCTAAGCCTAAGCCTAAGCCTAAGCCTAAGCCTAAGCCTAAGCCTAAGCCTAAGCCTAAGCCTAAGCCTAAGCCTAAGCCTAAGCCTAAGCCTAAGCCTAAGCCTAAGCCTAAGCCTAAGCCTAAGCCTAAGCCTAAGCCTAAGCCTAAGCCTAAGCCTAAGCCTAAGCCTAAGCCTAAGCCTAAGCCTAAGCCTAAGCCTAAGCCTAAGCCTAAGCCTAAGCCTAAGCCTAAGCCTAAGCCTAAGCCTAAGCCTAAGCCTAAGCCTAAGCCTAAGCCTAAGCCTAAGCCTAAGCCTAAGCCTAAGCCTAAGCCTAAGCCTAAGCCTAAGCCTAAGCCTAAGCCTAAGCCTAAGCCTAAGCCTAAGCCTAAGCCTAAGCCTAAGCCTAAGCCTAAGCCTAAGCCTAAGCCTAAGCCTAAGCCTAAGCCTAAGCCTAAGCCTAAGCCTAAGCCTAAGCCTAAGCCTAAGCCTAAGCCTAAGCCTAAGCCTAAGCCTAAGCCTAAGCCTAAGCCTAAGCCTAAGCCTAAGCCTAAGCCTAAGCCTAAGCCTAAGCCTAAGCCTAAGCCTAAGCCTAAGCCTAAGCCTAAGCCTAAGCCTAAGCCTAAGCCTAAGCCTAAGCCTAAGCCTAAGCCTAAGCCTAAGCCTAAGCCTAAGCCTAAGCCTAAGCCTAAGCCTAAGCCTAAGCCTAAGCCTAAGCCTAAAGGGGACTTTACGACGAAAAAACCCGCCCGGCCTCTCAAAATTAAGCCTAAAACCCCTCGAAAATCCACGAAAACTCCAGGTGACACCGTCGGACACCCTCATCGGCACGAAAAACCCATCGGAGATCCTTCCCAGCCCGAAAAAAACCGTCGGAAATCGGTTAAGCCTCTCGTCCACTGTCATTAAGCCGCTCGAAAAAACTGCCGTTAAGCCTAAGCCGCTCATGTCGAAAATCCGTGACCCTTGTCCGCCCGACACGTCCTGACGTCTCCAATGGTGTCCTGCCTGTCCCAGATGACGATGAACCTGGAAATTTCCCTGATTTCGTACGTCGATTCGATTTCGGCCCGTTTTTTGACCCTCTCGTGTGAAAAGTGGGAAAGGACCATCGTAATGGCTAAAAAACGTCCAGAAAAAGCCGCCCAGGGCATCGAGGGCATCGAACCTAAGCCTTTTTCTTGTTGGATGTATGTTTTAGCATGGCTCATATGTTTTAGCATGGCTCATATGTTTTAGCATGGCTGATATGCATAATTGTGTGTTTTTGTTGCAAAATCAGTTGTCGCATGTGATTTTAGTTTCTTGGGATGTCTGTTTCTGGGATTTCGCGGGGATGTTGGTGGCTGCCAATGAATTTTCCTGAAAAAAATATGGTTTTTAGTTGACAGGGTCGGAAATCTGATCCTTTTTGGTTGAAAATCTGGATATTATATTCCTGGCGGGTTTGAATCAAGATGGAATGTGTATTTCCCGGCGGGTTCAGATAGAATTTGGATATGATTTTTCCGGCGGGTTTAAAAAAAGACCAGATCTGTGGATGACTGGAATGCTAGGCTATGGACAGGTTGAGGTGGCTCTTTTTTTTTTTTTTTTTTTTCTTTAAAATTGGGCACCCGAAGGGTGCTATGAGTGTGCTTGCACCCAAACGGTGCTATAAAATGCCTGTTTTACAAAATCGGGCACCCTTCGGGTGCTATGAAAATGGCTAGTTTTTCTTTAGGATGCTAAAAAATGGGGTTATTTGGAGAAAAAAATTTCGTAGGATAATGAATTTTGTCGTAAAACCCATCTAGGCAAAATCGTACTAGAAAAAAAGGCTTAGGTTGAATGCGCCGGGCGGCTTAGAATCTATCGTGCCTCAGATAATTTTGGCATCCAGAGGACGGTTTCTCGAATTCCTGACATTTTGGGACCGTTTTGTGTTGAGATGCATCGAAAAATTGTCGAAAAATTCGATATCGTCTAAAAATTGGTCCATTTTGGGGTGTGTAAGATTCGGGGAATGTGAAATTGGAAATTCCGTGAGGCAAATCACGCGGACTTTTAAGCACTTACGGGCTCAGGCTGCGCCTTCGCACGACTGCGGGACGCTGCCCGCAATCGTAGTGCGCTTTGCTTCTATACACCAGAGAACCTAAGCCTGTGAGGATAGTGTAAGCTTGTATATTCTGTAAACTGGATTTTTTGGCACAAAGCTGGGGTTTTTTGGCACATTCGCTGTTGATATTGGTACATTTGCTTTTGGTGTTGAAAGCTTTGCATTTGGGGTCGGATTGTAGTTGCTGAGAAAGTTTGTTGCCAGTATCTAGTAGAGATGAGCTGAAGAGAACATTTTTGAGAATTTGGAAGAAGGAATTTCTGCTCAATTGCGTGGATGGACTGTCAGAACTCACCCGGTGGGTTTTCGTATAATCAGATACCGTAATTGGTCCTATTTGAATGCTGTTGAAAATTCGCATTGATGTATAGTCGGTTGGATTTGGGCTGGTTTTTTTGATTTTCAGTTTTTTTTCCAAAAAAAAATTTTTTTCTCTAAAAAATTGTCGAGAAGAAAATTGAAAAGAAAAACTACTGATTATGGGGTCAAATCTACTCTTTTAGTAGTCTTGGTAACTTTCTAAATTGAAAAATATCAAATTCCATCAAAAGTGAAAGAATTCGCTTCAAATTGACTCATTTTTGACTTTCTGTCTAGTCAAAAGTACCAAAAGTTACATCGAGGTGGCTCTTTTTTTTTTTTTCTTTAAAATTGGGCACCCGCAGGGTGCTATATAAGGCTGGGCACCCGCAGGGTGCTAAAAAAAGGCACCCGAAGGGTGCTATAGGGCACCCGAAGGGTGCTATAGGGCACCCGCAGGGTGCTATAGGGCACCCGCAGGGTGCTATAGGGCACCCGCAGGGTGCTATAGGGCACCCGCAGGGTGCTATAGGGCACCCGCAGGGTGCTATAGGGCACCCGCAGGGTGCTATAGGGCACCCGCAGGGTGCTAAAAAAAGGCACTCGAAGGGTGCTATAGGGCACCCGCAGGGTGCTATATAAGGCTGGGCACCCGCAGGGTGCTAATAATGGCACCCGAAGGGTGCTATACTGAAAAATGGTCGGAAAATCGTCGAAGAGGCGGGTCTAAATTCTCACATCCAGGCCCGGCGGGTCTGAATCGCGAAACGATATTTCCCAAAAAATACAGCTCAAATCTAGCTCCCACTAAAAAAAAGGCTTAGGTTCTCTTGCCGGTCGAGGCGTAGCCGAGACCGCCCCAAAAAACTACGGCCGCGGGCAGCGTCCCGCGGTCGTGCGAAGGCGCAGCCTGAGCCCGTAAGTCCTGAAAGGTACGTGTGATTTGCTGCGAAAGCTGAAATTTTAACAAAAAAGTCACTTTTTTGCCACAAAAAACGGATTTCTCCCAAAAGAAAAGCTTCGCACCAGGAAGTTGAGCTTAACAAACACCCGCAGAGCATAATGCAAAACAGAACTGTTACTATCCCCTTAGGCTTAGGTTCTCTGGTGTATAGAAACCCAAGCACACTACGGCTGCGGGCAGCGTCCCGCAGTCGTGCGAAGGCGCAGCCTGAGCCCGTAAGTGCTGAAAGGTACGTACGGTATGCCTACCAAACAAAACTCGACGGGCCGCTTTACTTATTTTCAAAATTTTTTCCGACGGTAGAAGGAAAAAACCCGCCGAGTATAAAAAATAAAAAAAAAAAAAAAAGCAGCCCTACGGGCTGCTTTTAAAAAAAAAAAAAAAGCAGCCCGCAGGGCTGCTTTTTTTTTTTTTTTTTTTATAAAAATTTTTTTTTCTAAAAAGCAGCCCTACGGGCTGCTTTTTAAAAAAAAAAAAAAAAAGCAGCCCGCAGGGCTGCTTTTTTTTTTTTTTTTTTTTTATAAAAATTTTTTTTTTAAAAAAGCAGCCCTACGGGCTGCTTTTTAAAAAAAAAAAAAAAAAGCAGCCCGTAGGGCTGCTTTAAAAAAAAAAAAAAAAGCAGCCCGTAGGGCTGCTTTTTTTTTTTTTTTATAAAAAACCAGCCCGGCGGGCTGGTTTTTTTATATATATATACACCGTAGGTGTATATATATATATATATATATATATATATATATATATATATATATATATATATATATATATATACACCTACGGTGTATATATAGGGCTTAGCCTACGCGCGACCCCTTCCCTTAGCCTACGCTCGACCCCTTTCCTTAGCCTAAGGTGGTTTTCTTTGACCTCCTTTTTTTGTAGATCAAATAAATTTTTTGACCGCGAATAAATGAATTGTTTTTTTCTCTGGCACTCTCTCACCCTCTAGTCGGTTGGGTCAGTCAGTCATTCGTACCCCGATGTCGTCGTGGTGAGCGGTCGGTTTTTTTTTTTGCTCTCCCCCCCCCCTTGATTTATCGATTTTTGCTTGCTGCGTTGTTTCTCGGCCCCTCAGCCTAGCCGATCGTCAGTCCGTTAGCCTAGCCGGTTTTTTTTTTGCTGCTTCGTTTTTTGCTCCGATTTTTGCTCCGATTTTTGCTCCGATTTTTGCTCCGATTTTTTCGTCGCCGCGTCGTTTTTTGCTCTGATTTTTTTTGCTTCGTCCGTTTTTTTGGTCCGCTTTTTCGTTTCTCCGTCCGCTTTTTCGTTGGTCCGATTTTTTGAATTTTATCGATTTTTTCGTCGTTGCGTTTTGCTTGGCATCCGTTAGCCTACGTTTTCTCGATTTTTGAATTTTATCGATTTTTTCGTCGCCGCGTCGTTTTTTGCTCTGATTTTTTTTGCTTCGTCCGTTTTTTTGGTCCGCTTTTTCGTTTCTCCGTCCGCTTTTTCGTTGGTCCGATTTTTTGAATTTTATCGATTTTTCGTCGTTGCGTTTTGCTTGGCATCCGTTAGCCTACGTTTTCTCGATTTTTGAATTTTATCGATTTTTTCGTCGTTGCGTTTTGCTTGGCATCCGTTAGCCTACGTTTTCTCGATTTTTGAATTTTATCGATTTTTCGTCGTTGCGTTTTGCTTGGCATCCGTTAGCCTACGTTTTCTCGATTTTTGAATTTTATCGATTTTTCGTCGTTGCGTTTTGCTTGGCATCCGTTAGCCTACGTTTTCTCGATTTTTGAATTTTATCGATTTTTCGTCGTTGCGTTTTGCTTGGCATCCGTTAGCCTACGTTTTCTCGATTTTTGAATTTTATCGATTTTTCGTCGTTGCGTTTTGCTTGGCATCCGTTAGCCTACGTTTTCTCGATTTTTGAATTTTATCGATTTTTCGTCGTTGCGTTTTGCTTGGCATCCGTTAGCCTACGTTTTCTCGATTTTTGAATTTTATCGATTTTTCGTCGTTGCGTTTTGCTTGGCATCCGTTAGCCTACGTTTTCTCGATTTTTGAATTTTATCGATTTTTTCGTCGTTGCGTTTTGCTTGGCATCCGTTAGCCTACGTTTTCTCGATTTTTGAATTTTATCGATTTTTTCGTCGTTGCGTTTTGCTTGGCATCCGTTAGCCTACGTTTTCTCGATTTTTGAATTTTATCGATTTTTCGTCGCCGCGTCGTTTTTGCTCCGATTTTTTCGTCGCCGCGTCGTTTTTTGCTCTGATTTTTTTTGCTTCGTCCGTTTCTCCGTCCGCTTTTTCGTTTCTCCGTCCGCTTTTTCGTTTCTCCGTCCGCTTTTTCGTTTCTCCGTCCGCTTTTTCGTTGGTCCGATTTTTTGAATTTTATCGATTTTTTCGTCGTTGCGTTTTGCTTGGCATCCGTTAGCCTACGTTTTCTCGATTTTTGATTGATTTATTTTCCGCATTATTTACTTTTCTTTTTCAGGTGCCAGCGACGACGACGACGAGGACGACGATGATGACGACGACGATGATGAGGACGACGATGATGAGGACGACGACGACGGGGCAGCGGCGAGGGACAACGAATTGGCGAGGAGCAGCGGACGACGATTTTGAGAAGGTTTCATAATTTTTTTTTGTTTTGATTTTTGAATGAATAAATTGTTCATTAAAAAATATCTTTGTCTTTTTGTTTAATATCAATGGAAACGCTTTTTGGTTTGATTTTTATTGTTTTGACGTCTTCTCCTTGGATTTTATCGATTTTTTTCGTGCCTTGAACCACATTTTTCGGTATTCTGCGCCCGCCGGGTTTGGTTTCCTTCGCCTCTACTTTTTCTATTTTCTCTCTGGTGGTTTCACTGTCGTCTTGGTTTCTGTTTCCTCAATTCGTCTATAACTAGTTTATTCCCTCGTCGGCTGTTTTGCTTCTGGTCTTTATCGTTTCTATTTTTTAACGATTTCTATACTCCCTATCGATTTTCTGTTTAAGTGATTTTTTTCAGTTCATGGACCCAGTCATCGTTCCTTGTCAACATCTCAAGTATTCTTCCTATTGGTTTGATCGTAGGCACAGTCATCATCCCTTCATATTTCTTTAATTGAATTTTTTTATAACTTCTCAATAAACAAGTTAAATTTTGATTTGATATAAGCTATAGCTTTCATTAATATTTCGGCATTTAATTGTTTCCCTTTTTCAGTTTTCATTAGAGAAAAAAAGGCTTTTATAGGCTGTAAAGCGGTCGTGGTGTTGATGAATGACTCTTGTTTCTTGTTGATTTTATGGACAAATCAGAGTTTAAAGTCGATTGAATTTTATACAAAGAAACTGATTCTCGATTTAAATTTCAATTCGAAGGTGGCGCAAATCGTGACAAAAATGTTCCAATAACTCATTCAGATGTCACAAATGACTTCAGAATGATTGGAGACTTAATAGGAAATGGTCAGAATAAGGGGTGTGGAGTTGGGTAACAATAATATATGTGTAGAAAGCTGAGGTCATTCTGATTTCAGAACAAGTTGCAGTTTTTGCAAAACTCTATCTGAAATTGAGAAATTTCGATCGGAAATTTTAGTACTGAAACCTGTTGTTTATGCACTAAAATCCTCACTCGCAGGGGGTTTGAACTGCCTCATTCGTCTACGCTTGCCGGTTGCTAAAAAAAATGTGGTCTGGTGGTCGAGGGGTTAACAGTTATGACTGGTGTTCATAACGCTATGGGTTCTATTCCCGCTCATGTTTTTTCTTTTTGATTTTTGTGCAAAGTTCAGAAAACCGGACTTTTGCATGTTTTTGAGCTTTAAATGCATTTTAATGCTAATATGAGACATAAGTAACTGTTTTGAAACAAATAAGAAAAGTTTCTTTTCAGAAAATTTCATGAACTTTCGTCACCGAATATTCACCGTATTTTGCTCTAATTGAGCCTTCTAATAGCCGGAAACCTTATCAAATTATGGTTAAAAAAGCATAAAACGGTTTCCCAGGACTTCTTCTACCGTAATCCATAAGTTATAGGAACTTTTATCGAAAAATTTTGGAAAAAAAATTTGAGTGAAAAAATTTTCCATTGACTTGGTCATGAAATTTTCCAAAATTTTTCGAAAAAGAAGTTTTTCTCTTTGTATGAATGTTCATATGCATCCAAAAAGTACCCTGACAAAATTTTAGCGCACAAAATTCAGTTTAACGCGACTTATGACTTGTCAAAAAATGCCAATTTAGTACTGAAAAGTAACAAAATCTGAAATTTCTCGAAAATGAAAAGAGTTTTGCAAAAACTGATTTCAGTTTTGGGTTCAACATCACATTAGCTTTTTACTGATATATTATTGTGACCCAACTCCACACCCCTTATTCTGACCATTTCCTATTTATAAAATTTTTTTTTGGAAAAAAAATATTTTTTCTTCGAAACCTTTGGAATTTTTGTTTTTCCAACTTCGAGGTCCTTGGGATTTTTCACCGATGGTTTTTATCGGGCCGAGTTGTCATCCTTCGATTTTTTTCACCGATGGTTTTTATCGGTTCTGTGTGGTTTCTAGATTTTTCACCGATGGTTTTTATTTTTCACCGAATGACTTCAGAATGATTGGAGACTTAGAAAAATTTTTTTTGGAAAAAAATATTTTTTCTTCGAAACTTTTGAAATATGTTTCTGTGACCAATAGAAGTCATTCGACCAAATTAGAAGCTAAGAAAATACGTTTCAATAATTTTATGATTAGTGAAAGGTTATCAGCTTTTTTTTTTCAGAATTTTTTGGCATGTCTTAAATGAGATCAACCCCAGATGCTCTTATTTTAGCTAGACGTTTACTAGTTTCTTGAAGCTGAAGCTGAGTTCCCAAAATTATCCCTAATCCGCTTCACATTTTCCCCTCCAGAATAATTTCAAATTTTTTTTCTCAGTGGCAAGTGTTCAGTCAAAAAAGCGCTAAAATTGAAAATGATACCCAAAAACTTACTTATCAGTGACATTTCAGTTGATCTCTAAGCAATTTTTTTTCATTTCGTTTCCTACTTCTACACTTAGCTTTTGTAGCCAAATTTTTTCAGATTCTAGAAAATGTAGGTAATTATCAGTTGATTTAAAAATCAATCACACTTTGTGGTTTTCATTATTACTTCAGGATTTTTTTCTGGTGAGCTAAAAATCCATCACCGCAAGTCAACCATCAACAATATGATCGATACATTCGTTTTATTGTAGTGTTTCGGTTGTGTTCTCTAAAAAAAATAGTGTGTATGTTGGAGATGCTCCAAGTTGTGAGTATCTATAGATTGACGTTTCTAAAACTGTGCAATTTTTTTTTCAGTTCAGATGAGATAATCATATATAAGCCCCAGAAGCAGCATCAACACTTGTATTTTGAAAAATATGTCATTCTTTGGGCAATTCATGCTTTTGCTTCAAATGCACTGTTCTAGACGAGATAAATCAATCAAAGTCATATGGAAAATGGTGGTTTCAGATGCCAACTACTGGATGGGTCTATTCATAAAATTTCTTTTTTTTTCTATTCGAATTTAACAATTCTGGCAACAGAAACAACTGCTCTTCAATTCTGAAGTGTTCCATACCGAACTCACTTTTTGATTTCACTAAAAATGTCGTTCTGGTTATTAGTTTAGAGTTGGAAATGAATTTAGAGAAATTGAAAGACCATGGATGACATTGGTCAAAAACTTGAACATTGAGTTGTGAAATTTTTTTCAATGTCACCAAACAAACCCGGCGGGCTTTTTTTTTTTCGCACCGTTTATTATATCTAGGTCTGAACAATCAAACTGGAATAGAATTATGATAATGATGACAAGAAGTGAAAAATTTTCAAAAAATCATCGAGAATATTCATTGAATATGATTTTTTTTTGAGAAGAAAAATTCTGAATGTTTGGGTGATTTAAAATATAAAGCAACCTTTTTGCAGATAGTTCCAATGAAGAGGAATAAGTTGGCAAAATTCAATGGGACGAGTTTAACTTGAAAATTTTGGATGAAAAATTGATGATAAATCTGACAGAGACGAATTTTTTGAATTGAGTGGCTGTATAGCTTTTATTTTGTATGAGGCTTGAAAAAAAAATGTGTATTTTTTTTACAAAACAGTTTTCTAGTAATAGAAGAAAAGTGTCAAGGTAGCCAAAAAATCGCCAAATTTCGAAAATCATGAAATTTGAAAAAAAAAAGGTACCTCGAATATTTGAATTTTTTCAAGTTGATTCTCTCTGAATTTTTCGAAAATAGAAAAGAATTGGTTAGAATTGACTTTTTTTTTGAAAGAAAACAATTATTCGAGGTGAAAAAAGCACCGCAAGCGAGCTTTATTCGACCATGACTACACCGGGAAGATTTGTTCATCAGTAAAGTGCGTTTTGATGGGGAGAATGATCGACTTTGAGGTATTTGGCAAAATTAGCTTCTGGAGATTTTAAATTTAATTGTATTTTTTCGTTTAATTGCATTTTTTCATTTTTGTTGACGTTAGTCGTTAATTTAGTTGTTAATTTTTAGTATTTTTCTGATTTTTACTTATTTTTCAAAATTTTTCACCCAGAAACTGAATTTCTGGCACGAATAGGGAGATTTTTTTGAATATTTTGTAAATTTTCGTTCATTTTTTAGAAAAAGGTTGTTATTTTCACCAAAAATATGTTCATTTAAATTTTTTCGCATCGTTTCCTTGATTTTTTAATTTTTTAAACACATTTGGCTCCTTATTCGTGCAGTAATCCTTTTTCTGATCTGAAAAACAATGAAATTAGCAGAATAATAAAACTTTTTTTAACTTTTTCGTATTTTTTACCGAAAAAAAAAACCATTTTCCTCGTCGTTTCATCCAACTAAACGCTAAAAATCGACTCCCACAATGAGAGAAAATAATACAATCGCGCCACAGGGTTGCGCCACTAAGCCCCGCCCATTTTTCTGCGCACCGCAATTTCATGAGTAGAAAATCAGTACATTAAGGAAAAACGCAAAAACATATGAAACTTGAAAACGGATCAACAGTTTTTGATGAAATTTGGCCTATTAAAAAAGAGGAGAACACAATAAAATCAAAATTTTCAGGAAAAAAAATAATTTTTAAAAAATGTTGGAAAAACTCTTGGTGGAGAAGTATTTTGACACTCAAATTGGACGTTTTACCTCTTAAAACATCCGTCTCTATCAGTTATATCAATAATTTAATTTTCATAGCTTAATACCAGAAACAATTTTTTTTTTCGACCTAAAAAACTCATTTTTCAGTGAAATTTGATTAAACATTGCCAACTCATTTCTTTGGAACTAGTGGTCATCATGATAGATATTGTCTGTTGATTCAGATCTAAATTCACATTCACAAAATTATAAATTTTTATAGAAGTTATTACTTTTTGCGCCCCAAACAAGCTTAGGCTTAAATATAGCTCCTACTACACCCAAAGGCTTAGGTTCTCTGGTGTTTAGAAGCAAAGCGCACTACGACAGCGGGCAGCGTCCCGCAGTCGTGCGAAGGCGCAGCCTGAGCCCGTAAGTGCTTAAAAGTCCGCGTGATATGTATATACGGAATAGAACACTTAACTCATAGGATTGCATAAAAATGAGTACGTTTTTTTTCTCTTAGCAGATACCACAACAGGATCCCATCAATGAACTAAAAAAAAAGAGTCTGTATTGAAAAGTTATAACAAAATGACAAATTACTCAAAAAATTTTTTTAATCAACCAAACAAGAAGTCACCCGCCGGGCGCATCTAAGTCGAAACAAAATGACAACTTATTCTAAAATTTTTTAAAATTCACTAAACAAGAAGGCACCCGACGGGCCGATTTTAGGCCACGGAGAAAAAATTTTTAGATATCGGGAAAAAATTCAGTCATTCGCATTAGAGCACAGTTTCTCTTCGCCTGAGTAAAACTCGTCAATCACTGAATACTTTATTGTTTTTTACCGAAAACGAATAATTTTGTGAAAAAGTGCAAGAATTCTCAAATTTGTTGGAGAAATTGTAAAAAACAGTGAAAAAGCCTGAAAATGATAGTAAAATAAATTTTTTTGGTAAAATTTAAAATTATGTTTTTTTTACTACAAAATATTTTAATTAATGTTGTAACAGAAAGTGAAACGTATGAAATTATATCAGAAAACGGCTACAAAGCGAGAAATTGACTGACTCCGCCCACTCGCACGCAAAACATAGCGGGTGGCGGAAGCCGCGAGGTGTCGGTACATGCGGTAGAACTACTCCCGCGATACGAAAAGAAACGTGCTGATTCAGGAACCTGTTCTTCAATAAACCTGAGCATAAACGGTCGGGATTTTTGGAAAGGGTGTTGTTTCTCAGCCACAACACCTTTTTCCGAAATGAACGTCATCCGCCAACTTGCGGTCACTCTGAACTCTGAATTTTGGAAACTATTCTTTTATAGAATTTATCATCATAACTGGAAAAACATAAAATTAGACGTATGTTGTAGTGGTAAAAAAGGTAGAAACAAATGAAAAGCGAAAAGAAATGAATTTTTATGCCAACTTTTCGTGTTTGCATTTGATGAGTTGAAATTGTTGAAACGAGGAGCTTCACATTGTCTGAAAAAGCTAAGGTCATCCCTATTTCATAACAGTTTTCGTTATCATATAATGAAGAGAGTGAGGGAATTAGTTACCTATCACATTTTTTTATTAATAATTTTGACAGAATCATTTTGTTATAAATTTTTGATAGGTTCAAAAATATTGAGCATTATTCTTTTCTAGGGTTTCTTATATTTTGTCACATTTTATTGAAATTTTTGAGCAAAATATCAATAAATCAAATTTTCAAGCTCATTTTTGATTTTATGTCACTAAATGACAGGATTTCACATTAACAATCAGACTTTTGAAAATAAAAATCATCCAGAATATCAAAATGAAACCTTCCAATAAAGTAAAATTGAAAAAACCCTGAAAAATTGTTGTTTCTTCAATTTTTTGTTCCTTTTTTTTTGATTTTCTGCATTTCAAACATTTGAAACTGAAATTATGCTTTTTATCACTGAAAACGGCTACTTTGTTGAATAAACATAACTTTTGGTTGATTTTTCACAAAACAATTCTTTAGTAATTGAAGAAAAGAGTCAGACCAGCGAAAAAATCGCGAAATTTCGAAAATTCATGCAAATGATAATAAACCTTGAATATTCGGATTTTTTCAAAAAATTGCCAATATTCTCTAATTTTTTTCGTAGAAATGAATTATCAGTTAGATTTGACTTTTTTTTTGAAAGAAAACAATTATTCGAGGTGAAAAAAGCCCCGTAGCCGAGCTTTATTCGACCATGACTACATCGGGAAGGGGGTTCATCAGAAGATTAGCTCACGAAGAATGAAAAGTGGTTTTGTTGAAGATATCCGAGTTGCTGGAACAAGTAAAACGATTAGAGTGCTTTTTGATGGGGAGAATGATTCAACTGTATTCGATTTTGAGGGAAAATTAGCGTCTGGAGATTATAAATTTGAACTTTAATTGCATTTTTTCATTTTTGTTGACGTTTTAGTTGTTGATTTTTAGTAATTCTCTGATTTTTATTTATTTTTCAAAATTTTTCACCCAGAAACTGAATTTCTGACACGAATAGGGAGATTTTTTTGATAACATACGTCTAATTTTATGTTTTTCCAGTTATGATGATAAATTCTATAAAAGAATAGTTTCCAAAATTCAGAGTTCAGAGTGACCGCAAGTTGGCGGATGACGTTCATTTCGGAAAAAGGTGTTGTGGCTGAAAAACAACACCCTTTCCAAAAATCCCGACCGCTTATGTTCATGTTTATTGGTAAACATATTCCATACATCAGCACCATTCTTCTCGTATCGCGGGAGTAGTTCTAGCGCATGTACCGACACCTCGCGGCTTCCGCCGCCCGCTATGTTTTGCGTGCGAGTGGGCGGAGTCAGTCGATTAATAGCGTTGTAGCCGTTTTCTGATATAATTTCATACGTTTCACTTTCTGTTACAACATTAATTAGAATATTTTGTAGTAAAAAAAAAACATTATTTTAAATTTAACCCAAAAAAATCATTTTACTATCATTTTCAGGCTTTTTTTCACTATTTTTTAAAATTTCTCCAACAAATTTGAGAATTCTTGCACTTTTTCACAGACGTTTTAGTTGTTGATTTTTAGTAATTCTCTGATTTTTATTTATTTTTCAAAATTTTTCACCCAGAAACTGAATTTCTGACACGAATAGGGAGATTTTTTTGAATATTTTGTATATTTTCATTCAATTTTTAGAAAAAGGTTGTTATTTTCACAAAAAATATGTTCATTTAAATTTTTTCGTATCGTTTCCCTTAATTTTTTAATTTTTTAACACATTTTGGCTCCTTATTCGTGCAGTAATCCTTTTTCTGATCTGAAAAACAATGAAATTAGCAGAATAATAAAACTTTTTTTAACTTATTCGTATTTTTTACCGAAAAAACCATTTTCCTCGTCGTTTCATCCAACTAAACGCTAAAAATCGACTCCCACAATGAGAGAAAAGAATACAATCGCGCCGCTATTTTTTTTTTGTGAAATTTAGGTGAATTTTTCCACGAGTATAGTTTTTTCTGACGAAATTTGCGAAAAAAACGCCACTTTGAAAGAGAGTTGGGTTAAAGGCGCATGCATTTATCGGGATGGGTCTCGCCACGAAAACAGTAGAGAGAGAGAGAGAGAGAGAGAGACGGATGAGAATTTTGTCATTTTTTTTACCTAAAATCCTAATTTTTATCGATTTTGTTGGTTTTTTTTTTTCGATTTTTTTTTTTTGAAATGTTGAATAATTTAGCTGGGATTGACGATAAAAATACTTTTTCTTTGCGGAAATAAGAAAAAAAAATAGGGAAAATCGATAATTTGGCTTTTTTTAATTTTTTCACTGTTTTTCAGCAAAAATTCAATTTTAAAATGTTTTCTCTTTATTTGATTGATTTATTTTCCGCATTATTTACTTTTCTTTTTCAGGTTCCAGTGACGATGACGAAGACGAGGACGACGGCGAGGACGACACAACAACAGGCAGCAGGAAGGGACAACGATGATGACGACAACGATGAGGACGAGGACGATGACGATGACAGCCTGAGCTCGTAAGTTTTTTTTTTTCAATTTTTTTTTGAAATGTTGAATAATTTAGCTGGGATTGACGATAAAAATACTTTTCAGTGACGATGACGAAGACGAGGACGACGACGAGGACGACACAACAACAGGCAGCAGGAAGGGACAACGATGATGACGACAACGATGAGGACGAGGACGATGACGATGACAGCCTGAGCTCGTAAGTTTTTTTTTTCAATTTTTTTTTGAAATGTTGAATAATTTAGCTGGGATTGACGATAAAAATACTTTTTCTTTGCGGAAATAAGAAAAAAAAATAGGGAAAATCGATAATTTGGCTTTTTTTAATTTTTTCACTGTTTTTCAGCGAAAATTCAATTTTAAAATGTTCTTTAATTGATTGATTTATTTTCCTCATTATTTACTTTTTTTTTTCAGGTGCCAGTGACGATGACGAAGACGAGGACGATGACGATGACGAAGACGAAGATGAGGACGATGACGAAGACGAGGACGAAGACGAAGATGAGGACGAAGATGAGGACGAAGACGACGGGGCAGCGGCAAGAGACAGGGAATTGGCGAGGAGCAGCGGACGACGATTTTGAGAAGGTTTCATAATTTTTTTTTTGTTTTAATTTTTGAATGAATAAATTGTTCATTAAAAAATATCTTTGTCTTTTCGTTTAATATCAATGGAAACGCTTTTTGGTTTGATTTTTATTGTTTTGACGTCTTCTCCTTGGATTTTATCGATTTTTCTCGTGCTTCGTCTATAATTAGTTTATTCCCTCGTCGGCTGTTAGGCTTCTGGTCTTTATCGTTTCTATTTTTTTAACGACTTCTGTGCTCCCTATCGATTTTCTGTTTAAGTGATTTTTTTTTCAGTTCAAGGGCCCAGTCATCGTTCATTGTCTTACTAAGCACATTTCCAACGGATTTTTTTCGTTCATAACCTGAAAAACTGACTTGATTTTGGAAATTAATATAATTTATTCTCATTGATATGATTGGCATTCAATATTTCCGCTTGTGTGATGAGGAGAACCTGGAAGAACTATTGGCGGAGAAGTATTTTGAGACTCAAATTAGACGTTTTACCTCTTAAAACATATCAATCATTCAAATTTCTTAGCTTAATACCAGATACAATTTTTTGATCTGAAAACTCATTTTTCAGTACAATTTGATTGAATTTTGTCTTTCTTCTTTGGATGTTGTGATCATATACTGTCTGTTGATTCAGACCCGGCGGGTTCAGATTTGCATCCACAAACTTTTAAATTTTTATAGAAGTTATTACTTTTAACTTTTATAGAAGTTATTATTTTTTGCGCCAAAAAAGTTAAACTGGAATATAGCTCCTACTACACCCAAAGGCTTAGGTTCTCTGGTGTTTAGAAGCAAAGCGCACTACGACAGCGGGCAGCGTCCCGCAGTCGTGCGAAGGCGCAGCCTGAGCCCGTAAGTGCTTAAAAGTCCGCGTGATATTTATATACGGAATAGAACACTTAACTCATAGGATTGCATAAATTTTCTGAATACTTTTTTTTTCCCTTAGCAGATACCACAACAAGATCCCATCAATGAACTTTGTCAAATGTAATCACTCTGATTGTTTTCAGTGACTGTTTATTTAAAAAAAATTATAAAAAAGAAAGATATTAAAAAATAATTATATTTAGTTGCCTTTTTTTATCTTCTCATCTTCCTTTTTCTTTTCTTCCTCTTCTTTGACTGGAGCAAAGGTGGTACCTCGTCGCGGCTCGACATATCTTCCATTATGTTATCGAGTAGATCAGCCATGGTCCAGCCCACTATTATGCCTATTCGCTGAGAGCTCAGCTTTTTTAACAGCACTTCGTTGATTTCTGGAGCTGAAAAATTTGTCAAAAATACTTTTCAAAAAAATCAGAAATCTTACCAGTTCGTTGTCTCTGAAGTCGGTATTGTCCCGTTTCGGGATCCTTCCCATTTGCGCTTTTTTCGCGGCTCGACATGTCTTCCATGATGTTATCGCGTAGATCGGGCAATGTCCAGCCCATTATCATTCCCTCTCTCAAGAGAAACTGAAATAAATTATTTTATTTTAAATAATCGGGATTTTTCAAGTGAGCTCACCTATCTCTTCTTTTCCTTTCTCCTCTTCGCTGAGAACTCAGCTTTTTCAACAGCAAAATGTTGATGTCTCGCGCTGAAAAATCGTTTAATTAAAAAAAAATCAGAAAGCTTACTGTTTCTTTTTGATAATGGTTCCTGTTCTCTGCAGCCGGTGTTGTCCCGTTTCGGGATTCTTGCTGAGAGCTCAGCTTTTTTGACAGCACATTGTTGAAGTCTCGCGCTGAAAAATTTGTCAAAAATACTTTTCAAAAAAATCAGAAATCTTACCATTTCTTTTGGATGAGGGTTTTTGTTCTCTGCAGGCGGTGTTGTCCCGTTTCGGGATTCTTCCCATCCATTTCGAGGTTTTATCTCGGCTCGACATTCAATTCGATGTTTTTGGCGGCCAAACATGGTACTTAGTGCCTTTCACTGAAATCAATAATTTTATTTCAGATAATCGGGATTTTTCCAAGTGAACTCACCTATCTCTTTGATCTAATCGTTTTGGACACCACTATTCCGTATAGTTCTTTGGGTCCATCAGTCCCCATCGTTACCTCAGCAGAAATCCTGCTGGCTTCAATTTTTTTTTCTGCAACAGAAAACAAAAATAATTTTACAAATTATTCCAATGAGCGGAAAAAAAAAAGAGTCTGTATTGAAAAGTTATAACAAAATGACAAATTACTCAAAAAAAATTTTTTTTAATCAACCAAACAAGAAGTCACCCGCCGGGCGCATCTAAGTCGAAACAAAATGACAACTTATTCTAAAATTTTTTAAAATTCACTAAACAAGAAGGCACCCGACGGGCCGATTTTAGGCCACAGAATGAAAATTTTTTAGATATCGGGAAAAAATTCAGTCATTCGCATTAGAGCACAGTTTCTCTTCGCCTGAGTAAAACTCGTCAATCACTGAATACTTTATTGTTTTCTACCGAAAACGGACAATTTTACGATGTAATTCCATTTTATCGATCAATTTGCATTTTTAGATGGTGAAAAGTGCAAGAATTCTCAAATTTGTTGGAGAAATTGTAAAAAACAGTGAAAAAAGCCTGAAAATGATAGTAAAATGATTTTTTTGGGTTAAAATTTAAAATTTATTTTTTTTTCTACAAAATATGCTAATTAACGTTGTAACAGAAAGTGAAACGTATGAAATTATATCAGAAAACGGCTACAAAGCGAGAAATTGACTGACTCCGCCCACTCGCACGCAAAACATAGCGGGCGGCGGAAGCCGCGAGGTGTCGGTACATGCGGTAGAACTACTCCTGCGATACGAGAAGAATAGTGCTGAAATAGGGAATCTGTTCATCAATAAACCTGAACATAAACGGTCGGGATTTTTGGAAAGGGTGTTGTTTTTCAGCCACAACACCTTTTTCCGAAATGAACGTCATCCGCCAACTTGCGGTCACTCTGAACTCTGAATTTTGGAAACTATTCTTTTATAGAATTTATCATCATAACTGGAAAAATATAAAATTAGACGTATGTTATAAAAAAAATCTCCCCATTCGTGTCAGAAATTCAGTTTCTGGGTGAAAAATTTTGAGAAATAAATAAAAATCAGAGAATTACTAAAAATCAACAACTAAAACGTCAACAAAAATGAAAAAATGCAATTAAAGTTCAAATTTATAATCTCCAGAAGCTAATTTTCTTTTATTGAGCATTTTTTTTTCAGCGTTTCTTATATTTTGTCACAGTTTGTTGAAAATTTTGAGCAAAATATCAATAAATCAAATTTTCAAGCTCATTTTTGATTTTATGTCACTAAATGACAGGATTTCACATTAACAATCAGACTTTTGAAAATTAAAATTATTCAGAATATGAAAATGAAACCTTCCAATAGAGTAAAATTGAAAAAAACACTGAAAAATTGTTGTTTCTTCAATTTTTGTTCCTTTTTCTTTGATTTTCTGCATTTTTTTCGTGCAAATCATGCAAATAATTAAGAATTTCATTTTAGAATTTCAAAAGCAAACATCATTCTTATATATAAAACGCAAGTGGACTCTGTACGTTTGTTTGTAATTCCGCATTTTTTCTTGCCACGGGAAAAATTGAACCTGTGACCTTTTGGGCAGCGTGCAAGGACACTACCACCTTTGACAAACGGGCAAACGTAATGGGGTTATTCATTAAGAAAAATTGTGCAAAATTTTGTCAAAATTTGCAAAATTTTGCTATTCACGAACTGCAAAAATTGCAAAAAGTTGCAAAAAAATGCAGCATTGATTTGCTTTTCGCTGCAAAATATCTCAGTGAGTTAAATAAAAGGAGTACACAGAGTAAAAGGAGTACATAAGAGGAGTACACAGTTTTATCCGAGAGGAGTACACGGCGCCTAAACTTTAAAGGAGCACGGATTTAACTCACTGAGATATTTTGCAGCGAAAAGCAAATCAATGCTGCATTTTTTTGCAATTTTTTGCAATTTTTTGCAATTTTTGCAGTTCGTGAATAGCAAAATTTTGCAAATTTTGACAAAATTTTGCACAATTTTTCTTAATGAATAACCCCATAAGCAGCATAAAAATAGTGGTAGATATAAAAAACTATTTCTGACGTGAGGACTATTGAGTGGCGAAGCCACGAACAGTTAAGCCTACGGCCCCGCCGAAGGTGGGGAAGTAGGCTGGTTATTCAATGAAAAATAACGAAAACAATCGGATTCACCACGAAAATCGGAAAAATTCTTGTATATTTGTGAAATTTTCGATTTTTGGTAAATTTTTACATGTATTTTCAGTTTTCCTATGCTTTTTATACTCAGAGTTTCATTATTTTTCAATTTTTTATTCAATTTAGCCGAAAATGGTGCAGTATGAGCTGTTTTTTCCGAAATCAGCAGTGAAAAAAAAAAAATAAAAAGGGGCGGAGCCTGAAAAATCACGTACTTTCGAAAGTCCGCAAACACCGTACGAATTTTTTTTTCAAATTTGAAAATATTTATTTCTATTTTTTCTATCATTTATCGTCATTTTCTTTCATTTTAAAAAAGTTTTGCTTCGAAAAATATCAGTTACATTGTTTATTCTCGTTTTTGGGTCTCGCCGCGAAAACCGTAATCCCATATTCTCGATTTTTTTCAATACCTAAAAGAAAAAATATTTTTCAACGCTTTTCGTTGTTATCCAATGAAAAATACGTTGATTTTTTTTTGAAAAAATTGTATAAATTTTCGTTTTATTTATATTTGATCGAAAAAGCGGACCGTTGTTTGTCAAGTCGTCATTTTTATGATAATTATCATGCCGCTAGAAGACGTTATATTGTATTCTCTCATTCTCTGCAACTCTCTTATTTTTTTACGGTTTTTTTTTTACCAAAAAAAAAAAAATTAAATTTGTATTTTCAGCGAAACAAAAAAGTGAAATGATGAAACGAAATGGCTATTTGTATCCACCACCAAAAAAAGCAACGGGAATGATTCAAGCGTGTGTTGTCGAGAAAAAAGGAGATGAAACGAGGACTTCCATGCGTCTAAGCGAAATCTACGCATACAGTCCGGATATCAGAATTTGTGGTAACAAAATGCAATAATTTCAATAATAATTTCGACTTTACAGATGGATATATGGTCATGCCGAAATACTTCTGGAGCGCCTATTCACCAGGTGATTGGTTTTTCACCAGGCCAATTTATGCCATTGATCGTTTCAATCGAGAGGGAGATGAGCGCGAACTGACAGAGCTCGAAAAAATTAATCCTGCTTCATTAAAGGAATTGAGGTTGCCACCAACGAAATATGAAGACGGAAACGTCCAAATCAAAAGTGCTTTCGTGTTGTGTCCCAAGTTCATTCGGAATAAAAAAGTTAGGAACTCGTTTGCAATCTATAAGAAGTTGTACGTGATGAACATTGGACAAGGATTTGTAAGCTCTTTTTTCTCTCCTTTATTTACATCTATTTTTATAGGTTGCTAACTGGAAAAATAAAAAATTCAAACTGAAACAGGACAAGATATACATTGGAATTTTCGAGTTTCGAGCCAAGGACAATGGTGCAGTGAATTTTTCACATCATAGCGAACTGCGTGATCACACGAACCATGTTCTCGAGCGAGATGCAATGTGGGAGTTGATTAGCGTCGTAGCTGAATCAGTTACTGTCGGAGTTCAACAAGAAATGCAAGACTCGGTTTGTTTCTGTTTTTAATGAAAAGAAATTCGGGTTTTTAGCTTCAACGTTTGTTGCTTTTGGCTCAAGAGTTCCATCAAGAACTTGAAAACAACAAATCGACAATGAAGACATCAAGTTTGTTGGATGATTCGACGGACAAATCAACGAAACGATCAATATTGTCGACTATCAACAACTTGAATATTTCGAATGAATCAAAACAACCATCAAAGCCGACATGTGATGAAGATGTTTATGATGATTTGCACGACGTTACCCTCACTAATCGTGATGAGTTGGTGTTTTATACCATGCAACAATTGGAAGAATATCGTAAAGAAGTAATCGTCTTGACAAAAAAGTTTGAAAATGGTCAAGAAATCGAGAAATGGGTTGATATGGAAACAGGCGAATCATGCTTAGACGATGATATCTTAGTAAGGAGCAACTAGATAAAACAATTATATCAATTTTGTAACGATATCTGTTTCAGATTTTCAAATTCAATATTCGACACCCAATCATCGAGGCTCCCAACATATCATTGGGCGTGCCACTTGCTTCTTCGACACCAATGCCAACACCTCTCCCTACTCCGCGACACAGCCCCGTACCACAGCGTCGAAACATGACGATACAAGTTATAAACCGAGAAATTGAAGAACATTCATACAATGAAACACAAGACTACCATTATCACACGAATCAAACTACAGATACAGTTTTGTTATGTAGAGATGTAAGCTAGCGGTTCTTTAAACTAATATATTAAATTCAAGTTTCCAGAATAATGCTAACCCCATCCATGACAGTCCACTTCGTCGCTGAAATTCTATTGCAATAATTGTCCGAACTCACCTCACCGAAAATATCGCATTCGTTTTATAATTCACAATCGTTTTCCATAACTACACTTCAAAACATGTTAGGGTGTCGTAATGTATTGTAATAAAAACCACTAATAAAGTTGTTTTGCTAATTTAAAGGAAAAGGTGGCTGAACCGACGACTATTCAATAAGCAAAGAGTTTGAAAGAACAAAAAGCAAGAAGATATCACTCAGGAAAATCACTCAAAATTAATGAAAAATCAGATAAACAAATAGCCTTAGTTTTTCATTAAACCGTATAAATTGAGAGATGTTTTTGAAAAACTCCGGTTTTCCTCAATGCCAAAAAAATTACTAATCGATTTTTAAAAAAAATTCAAAAATTTTATTTTTTTTTTCCTCGTCGGGACATGAAACATACTGACGTTGAATGCTTCGCGAGTGCCTCGAAGCGGTGGACGCCGATTGGACTCTTAGGCCATTTGTCGTGTATTCCTCGTGGACATCGGCGAGACGATTCGAAATTATGCGCCGCCCTTACTTTTTCGGTGTTTTTTCGCCATATTTTCTAATTTTTTTAATAATTTACTGAATTTTCAGGTAAAAAGTAATTGAAAAATTCTCTGCCAGTCGTAAACAGTGAGGAAGTCCGCAGTTTTGTTGAAAAAACTGGTAAAAACACTCGAACTTGGTTACAACGACGGATTTTCGGCAAACTTTCCAATTTTTTTTCGGCGAAAATCAATCTCTATGACCCAAAAGTGTAAAAACTGTGAGTTTCTCGATATTTACACGTTTTACTTTGTAATTTCAGCGTTTGAAACGAAAAAATTTGGTTGCTGATGCAAGTCAAATGGAACAAAGAACAAGTCGCAGTAAAAGCTCAATGAATGGACAAAAGACAAGTTGTTTTGAAGGCTATTCGTCGTTTCAATTGACCAGAAAGGTTGGTTTTTTCATATGCAGAGAAATTTTTGCATTATCAGCATGTAGTATAAAGTTTTTTTACAGAGAAAACGTCAATTCTCTATGGAAACACCATTTCTTCGCTTGTGAAATGGATCCGTCGATGTGGTTCAAAGGTATTCCGCGTGATAACAACTTTCAAAAAGCATTACTGGTAATTTCAGGATATTCACTACTCCGTGTTCAACAATACAACTAAATTAACCTCGTTGCCACACAGAATCCTCAAAATTTTATGTTCATCTGTATGTTTGCTCATCTTCAAACAAGTGTTTTAATTGTTCTTTTCAGAATTACACATATTTCACAGCCATCTTGTCGACCGGCGTGTTCAGTTCAACGATGATTCCAATGCAGAAGGAGAGAAGCGCAATAGTCATTTAGTTCTAAATCTTGATTTTACATCATTTCTCCTTTTACTCATTTTTATCATTGTTTTTCTTTCCTCTCATAATGTAAAAATTGTTTTCAATTGAATAAATTAATAATTTTTGTAAATATTTGTTTTAAATGAACGAGGAATTGGAGGGGAGCAAGGGTGAGCCAGCGCGGCAAGGGAAAATATCAGCGCCATCATTATACTTTCTACGATGTACCGGTCGCTATTTACATGTGGTCAAGTCATAATCTCAATTTCTGAATACAATTTTTTCTCTTCCCAGATACCACAACAAGATCCCATCAATGAACTTTGTCAAATGTAATCACTCTGATTGTTTTCAGTAGTTGTTTATTTTTTTTTTAAAAATTAATAAAAAAAGATATTAAAAAAGTAATTATATTTAGTTTTCTTTTTTTATCGCCTCATCCAATTTCTTCTATTTTTCCTCTTTTTCTTCCTCTTCTTCGCCTGGAGCAAAATCCATTGTTCAGTCCTCTTTTTTTTTTCAATGTCGCGACTCGACATACCTTCCATTATGTTGTCAAGTACGTCGGCCATGGTCCACTGAAATCAATTATTTTATCTTAAATAATCGGGATTTTCCAAGTGAACTCACCCATCTTTCTTTCCCCCTTCTCTTCTTCGCTGAGAGCTCAGCTTTTTCAACAGCACCTAGGCGTTACGAAGTTGATGTTTGGTGCTGAAAAATTGTTTAAGAACCTTTAAAAAATCGTAAATCCTACCGTTTCGTTTTGATGCTGGCTCCTGCTCTTTGGATGAGGTGTTGTCCCTTTTTGGGATTCTTCCCATCGAGTTCGGGGGGTGGCGGCTAAACTTGGCACTTAGTGCCTCTCTTATTAAGCACTCCGAAAGTACTTTGGCATGACCATGTATCCATCTTTAATGTCGAAACGCATGGAAGTCCTCGTTTCATCTCCTTTTCTCTCGACAATTAACACATGCTCGAATCATTCCCGTTGCTTTTTTTGGTGGTGGGTACAAATAGCCATCTGGTTTCATCATTTTCTGTCTTCTCCTTTTTTTTCTGTCCTGGTGTTGACGTTGAGTTCCATTGTAAAGACTGCAACAACAAAAAATTATTTTGAAAAT
Organism: Caenorhabditis wallacei; assembly: GCA_963932035.1. Classification (NCBI taxonomy): domain Eukaryota; kingdom Metazoa; phylum Nematoda; class Chromadorea; order Rhabditida; family Rhabditidae; genus Caenorhabditis; species Caenorhabditis wallacei. The sequence continues at coordinate 25,417 of OZ009931.1, forward strand.
TATTATAACGAGAAAAAAAAAAGAGAAATTTCTATTGCGAAGTCATAACAAAAATTGACAAATTACCCAAAAAAATTTTTTTTAATCAACTAAACGAAAAGTCACCCACCGGGCGCATCTAAGTCGAAACAAAATGACAACTTATTCTAAAATTTTTTAAAATTCACTAAACAAGAAGGCACCCGACGGGCCGATTTAGGCCACGGAATGAAAATTTTTTAGATATCGGGAAAAATTTCAGTCATTCGCATTAGAGCACAGTTTCTCATTAGTCGAATAAAACTTCTCCACCACTGCACAATTTATTGTTTTTTTTTACCGGAAACGAATAATTTTACGATGTAATTGCATTTTATCGATAAATTTGCATATAAAAATTTTTAGATGGTGAAAAAGTGCAAGAATTCTCAAATTTGTTTGAGAAATCGTACGAAATAGTGAAAAAAGCCTGAAAATGATAGTAAAATAATTTTTTTTTTTTGGTTAAAATCTAAAATTATATTCGTAATTTTACAAAATATGCTAATTAGTGTTGTAACAGAAAGCGAAACGTATGAAATTATATCAGAAAACGGCTACAAAGCGAGAAATTGACTGACTCCGCCCACTCGCACGCAAATCATAGTGGGCGGCGGAACCCGCGAGGTGTCGGTACATGCGGTAGAACTACTCCCGCGATACGAGAAGAAACGTGCTGCGCTATTCTTTTTCATTAGACTTAAAAACCTGAACATAAACGGTCGGGATTTTTGGAAAGGGTGTTGTTTCTCAGCCACAACACCTTTTTCCGAAATGAACGTCATCCGCAAACTTGCGGTCACTCTGAACTCTGAATTTTGGAAACTATTTTTTTATACACATTATCAATATAACTGGAAAATATTCGCGAATTGATATAAAGAAACATGAAATTGAGTTAATAAAAACTAGTTTGCTCTGCTCGATTCAGTGATTGTCTCGGAAAGGTGCACAACAGACATACATATATTTCTGAAATCTAGTTAATTTTCAATTGTTATGTGCTCTCAAAATGAAGCTTCCATCATCTAATATGAACATTTAAATTTCAAACATCTATTTTTATTTGCATCAATTTCACAATCTGAAACGACGAATAATCTACCCCCATTAATTGGTGTTATTTGAATAAAAAAATATTTATTATTACATGAGAACACCAACTGAATGTGAAACATAAAATGAGATGTATATTTTAGTGATAAAAGAAGGTGAAACAGACAAAATGCATAAAGATATTGATTTTTACGTTCTCTTTTCGTATTTGCATTTGATGTGTTGAAATTATTGAAATGGGGAGCTTCACATTGTCTGAAAAGAATAAATAAAAACGTTATTTGAGGAGAGACAAACTTACTCACTATTAGTCGAAAAAGAAATAATAAAACAAAACCAGAAGATGATAGCCGAGAATCGATGAATGTGATGGGACCGTTAGAATATTTCTCGTGTAGGTCATCTGTTTTTGTTGCTTTTTTTTTACTGAAAATAACATTATTTTATCTTTACAACTGTATTTATTGTTATAAGAATTTTTTTTATAGAGAAAGACAAGAAGCATTCAATTATTGATTGGGAAAAACTAATATTGTACTATGATTCAAAAACTTACAATGATTTCGCATTCGATTGTTATAAATGGCTCCTCGTGTTTGGGTTGATTATAATTAAATATGTAAAGCTTCAGAAAATTTCCGTTCATTAGTAGACGATTCTTTTCTCAAAAATCCTCACTTTTATCGATTTTCGCTCTTTTATTTGCGAAATCTTCCCATCCATTATTAAATACCAACAGTGGCGAATGTTTCAATGTATTATTATCTGAAAATCGGAAAAATTATCGAAAAAATGAAGAAAATTGAATGAAAAATTTATGTAATTTTCCATCAATTATGCCATGTTTGGGATATTTTATTGATATTTCGCGAAGTTTTCCTGAAAAATGAAATTTTTCATGTATGTGTGTGTCAATCTCTCAATAGCGTTTTCTCTATTAATATCATTATTCAAATGGGAATAATCCATAACAATTTGTCTCAAATTGTACCTGAAATTAAAATACAACTCAAATTGTTTTTACTAATCTACGAAATAAAAACAATTAAACTTCTCTGTTAAAAGTAAGCATTGTAAATATGTATTTGTTCCTCGACCAGTTCCATATAAAAAATATTCGGCAACACGAATAATAAAGCCAACTTTTCGAAGAAAAATGAAAATATCATTGAAAAAGGTTAGAAATCCGGTTTCACGAAAGATATTGAGAAGATTTGCGAACAATCAATACTGAAACGACTTGTTTAACCAAGAAAATAATTATTAACTTACAATATGTATAAAAATCAAATATTGTCTCTGGACCGATGCGTTTGATTTAAAAAACAAAATAATCGGTGATTTTTTCGTGCATTTTTCAGTGAAAATCATCAATTTTCATTAATTTACCACGATTAAAATGTGTTGTTACCTGAAAAATGGGAAAATTTATCGAAAAAATGAAGAAAATAGGACGAAAAAGCACAAAAAGCGATAAAATTCAAGTGATTTCGCCGTTCTCCACGAGGAGTACACGCGCGCCATGGCCTAAGAATCCACAGAAGCGCGGCATTTTCAAAGCATCAATTTTCGGTGTTTTTTATCCGTTTAAAGGCAAAATTCTCTGATTTTTCAGAAAATTTGAAAGAAAAATCGATTAATAATTTTTTTCGACACGAAAAACACACAAATCACTCGAAAAATACAAAAAAAAATCGCGTTTCTGAGTTTATTTGAGTTGATAAAGAAGTGTTTCAGTAATTTTTTTCTAAATTTCATAGTTCATAGTGTTTATAGCAATGGATACGAATAAAAATATTCATTTTATTGTATTATCGTGTGGTAACACTCATTGAAAACGTTGCTATTTGTCAATTTGAGTACTCCGGCTAAAAATTTTATTTTGATGCGACAGTAAAGTGTGTACAGGACCATAACAAATGAGTATATATAAATATTATTGTTATTCATTTCAGCCCGGCGACACATTAAACACATTTTAAATTTTTATTCAATTCCACATAAAAATAGGCGAAGATTATTATTTATATATTTGCTATTACATGAAGTTCAACATTCGATTTGATAGTTATTGATTAATTTTACCATAAAATTTATCAATCATATATCAATCTGGTCATCAAAACGTTCGGTATAATCCACTTGAAAGCAACGAAAAATGGTTAGTGATGACCAGAAGTGATCTTACTGTTTTCTTCATTTGTTACTGAGTCTCAAACAAAGATGTACAAAATAGCACTTCTGAAAACGAGATTATAAAAATTAAATCATGCGCTTCTATTGAAATACCTTTTTTAATTCCGTCGTCGTCGTCAAATATTCTCAACTTTTTGGGTTGATATGCTTTAACAACCAATTGATGTTGAGCGTCATCCGAGAGAATTGGATAATCAGTAGAAACAATCGATGGAATTATATTACTTTTATTGTCATCAGCACTCGAATTGTATTTGTTTGTTGACCAATTGTGTGTACGTTTGAAAGCGGAACGATGTGATGATGATGCTTTCAAATCATCGATATTTTTGAAAACCTTAAAAATAGAAATTGATGTGTGTGTGTGTGTGAGTGTATACTGGACGATTTTGAATAAAAAACAAGGAAAAGTGAAGCGAAACACTGAAATTCTGGAGGAAAACAACGAATTACCGAAAAATGGGAAAGCTAAAATGAATGCGACACGCTAGTGTATTACTCGTAAAGAAAACCCCGACGGGCCGATTTTTGTTGAACCTTTTCATGGCGGAATCAAGATGAACATATATCTGATTAAAAAATCTAAATAACATTTTCATCCGCAACAATCAAACACCTGTGATAAGTCGTATTTCACTATCAAGTAAAGATAAATATATTGGGGCTAGCATTAATTACAACCCAACCCCGTTTTCCATTCGTTGCCCAATTTACAATCGAATTTTGTTCTCTCTTTTATTGATTAAAAATGATTCTTTTTAAGCATTTGAATATAAAAAAATGTGTAATGTGATTGACGGAGATGGAAAAAATAAAGTAATGGTTTGAAAAAAAATGCTGGTATAATAATAGACATTGAGGGACACATTGTTGATCATTTTCTGAATGATTGCATTTTACCGAAAAAAATTTCTATGACCAATCAGAAAATGCCCAGGAAAAATGATGATGAATTAATTGTTAAAAATGAAGTGATAAAGGAGAGAAATTTGAAAAAGAAACAGGAAAGAAACAATAAAAACGTTGAACTTATTGATTGTTGTTTTCAAGAACGCGAAAACAAAATGGGCAGATGCCACCCCGTTTTACACCTCCTCCTTCGTAACACGATTTGCAGACTACATGGTTGCAAGCTATAAAACAATATTTCTTATTTTTGAAAATAATTGAATATATAAAACTTACGCTTCAGGTGGATAGCTTCTCTTTCAACGGGTTCATAAACTCGGCGGCAAAATTGGCAAGAGAGAATTTCGGACATCGTATTTTCTAATTTTTTAATTGAATATCTCATGCATTTCAACGTGTGTAGCGTTTGTTCAACTTGCTCGGCGATGGTAGTTTTGCTTTGATCGTCTTCTACGTTTCTTTGTTGCTGCTCCATTTGGTGATGAGTTGATTTTATTACTAACTCTGAAAATATCATATATTAGAAAGATAGAAACTACGATAAAAATTGTATTGTTGCATAAAATTTTCTTTCACTGCTATTAGAAAGACAAGAAGAGCATTACTATTTTTTGATTTGTGTATATTAACATTTTTTTTTCAATTATTTGTGAAAGAATATTAATGCGAAAGCAATAAAATTGACTTAAAAATTGTGTAACATACTGAACCGGGAATAGCAATTTGAAATTAAGCTTTTACTGTATATGGTACATACAGAGATAAAAATTATTTTTAAAAAAATTAGCTTCATATCATTCACTTAGAAAATGTGCTTTTAGTTGCAAAAATTGCCTTTTTTTTTTTGTTTTTTCTAAGCATTTTAGTGTTAAAAAAAAAAAGAATAATGCCCAGATGGATGTTGAAAAATAAATAAATCGATATAAATTAACGATATCAATCAGACACAAAAAAGAAACAAATTTAAAATAGTTTTTTTTTTTTTTTGATAAAATGGAAAAGGCATAACAATGGCATCAGAGCAAGTGATCAAATTACAACCATAATGGAGACAAAATGAAATTTTAAAACAACAAAAACAGGTGAAAATTGTGATCGGTTATTGGATGAGCTTAAAAGAAGAAGAATAAAAAAGAGAAATACTATTGTTTATATCATTCAGTGTGTAGTTTCGAAGAATTCTATATTTCAGATGATCATTCGATATTCGTAGACGCTGATTGCGCTATCCGATGATGTTGATTGTGTTATTCGAGTACGTAGAGCTGATTTCTGGAAAATAAAACGATGTATCCTTTATGTAAAGGCATTTCTACACAACACAGCATTTAAAAACAAAATTAAACCTATTTTGTCGATAAAAACGACTATTTTTTAATTTTTAGTGATCATTGTGCGATTAATTTGTTGAAAGTCTTCAATTGGTAAGTTGAACTAAATAAATAAATACCAACTTACAATATATGTGCATTTTTCACTCGAAGAATCGATTGAATTTCGAAAAGTCCATAATCGGTGATTTTTCGTGCATTTTTTAGTGAAATTTATCAATTTTCATCAATTTGTCACGATTAAAATGTATTGTTACCTGAAAATAGGAAAAAATTATCGAAAAAATGAAGAGAATAGGACGAAAAAGCACAAAAAGCGATAAAATTCAAACGATTTCGCCGTTCTCCACGGGGAGTACACGCGCACCATGGCCTAAGAATCCGCAGAATGGCGGCATTTACAAAGCATCAATTTTCGGTGTTTTTTATCCGTTTAAAGGTGAAATTCGATGATTTTTCAGAAAATTTGAAAGAAAAATCGATTAATAATTTTTTTTCGACACGAAAAACACACAAATCACTCAAAAAATACAAAAAAATCGCGTTTCATAATTCATAGTGTTTATAGTAATGCATACGAATAAAAATATTCATTTTATTGTATTACCAGCCTACTTCCCCACCTTCGGCGGGGCCGTAGGCTTAACTGTTCGTGGCTTTGCCACTCAATAGTCCTCACTTCAGAAATCGTTTTTTTAATATCTACCACTATTTTTATGTTGTCTACCTTTGTACGCATGTCAAAGGTGGTAGTGTCCTTGCACGCTGCCCAAAAGGTCTCAGGTTCAATTTTTCCCGTGGCTAGAAAAAATGCGGAATTACAAACAAACGTACAGAGTCCACTTGCGTTTTATATATAAGAATGATTTTTTATTTTGTTGTATTAATAAAACAAAATAGCTGTTAATGTGTGAATATTTGGTAAAGTAAATAACCCCGGCGGGTTTGAATTGGAAGAGCTATTTTACGAATTAAATGAAAAATTCACATTCAACATAGGCCTTTTTTTCACACTGACAACCAGTGTTAGGCTTTTAATAATATAATAAACTAAACTTTTGATTGCCAAACAGAAGAAAAATTTCTCTCTCTGTCTCTCTCTTTATTTATTTTTTCCTGGATTACATAAAATGAAGAACACATTCAATATCCAAATTTTATAATATCGAGTATACGGAAGATGGTGAAAAAGAATTCGACACGATTTGTCAAAAAATTTCTCAGTAGGAGAAATCGTGAGGATATTTCAATTGGAGATCGATTTCGGTTTGATCTTCACATTCTTCTTCAGAAGTTCCAATAGCAACCATCTTCATGACAAAAACATCGTATGGTTCATTGGTGTAGTTATTTCGGTTATAATCCGCGTGGTATTGCCTCGTTCCAATTATTATCATTTTTTGAGCCGAGACAAGAATACCACGATAATATCTCCCGTTTTCATAATTGCTACAATTGATATATGTTTTTTTTTTGCAACCCCATTTGATTATAATGTATTCTTACATCAAACGACTTCTAAAACGTGAAGTAATCATACTATGAATGCACAAATTGAAGTGTTGAACCCAGCTTTGGGCAAACGTGCCAATTGGTAAATTTTGTGAGATCCACTTTTCAATCAGTGCGATAATGAATGTAGGATCCTGAGGCAGTAAAACATTCCATTGACGGATATTTTCAATCTGTAATCGTTTTCAATTATTACTTGATCAAAAATACTGAAACACTTACGCGGGCAATACCAAATTGTTCCAGGTCGAACATATCACGATATCTTGTCAACCATTGGAATTTATTCACTCGTCTAGGATGACAACGGCTCCAGATAGGCCTGGTTCCGACCATGCTGCAGGAAACCAACAAAAGTGATCTGACACTAATAAAAACTCCTCTATCCAGATCAAATGAGTCCGTATCTAGAAAAGAATCCAATATATAGTAGTTCTAATAAACCCTCTAATTCACCTCTCAATTTCATACATTCCATCTCATCGACATCAATGGCTGTTTTGAAAATATGAGAAATTACTATGTTTCCCATGTTTTCAACCGTTGGGAAACGTATTTTCCCAGTTATACCATTCATTTGATGATCCAAAGCCACGAATTCGACATGGGCTTCCATGTCTCTGGTTTCTTCCATTCTTTCGAATGTTATTGAACGATAATGGATACGCTCACGATATTGACGGTTTTGTCTCAACCATTGTCTTGGTGGTTGATCCAACACTCTTCTGTTGTTGACGCTGAACAAAGAAATGTATTCAGATGAACAAGCCCGACAACAATCATTACATTTCCTTCATCTCAAGACTATCTATAATCACCATTCGGCGATCTTCTGGCAAATCGATCCAGTCGGGCATTTTTTTTGCTGGGTTCTTGCAGTGGAGAACTGAGAGAAGTGCTGGTTGCACTTTAGGAAAGTTTTGAAGAATAAATTTTTTTGTAAAGCAGAGAAGGGTCATCCACATACTCGGCCCCACGTTGACCCTATGTCACAGGTCAAACGTGAAAATTAAAACGTTAAAATTAAAACGTGAAAAAATTGTATTGGAAAAAAAATCTAATATCTACCGTCTCTATAGTAATAGTTCAAATTTGAGAATCGAGAATCTCCTAGCATACATTCTAAAACACAAAAACACACTTTTTACTGTGCTTTGTTAGTTTCTTTCTCCATTTAATTATCTTACTTTTAAATTTGGTTGCAAAAACAATTACAGTAATCTTACATCATATCTGTCCTTATATTAGGTAAATATGTCAACTAATGGTTTGTTGCTGATAATAAAGGCTAGTTTTGATTTCGTTTCGCTATAAATATCAGAAATGTTTCAAAAAATCTAGAAAATGTGGGTATAAATGTCTTTTATAAACCGGCGTTTAATAATTACAAGCATGTTTCCTGCGTTCGGAGTTGAAACACTCATATTTGGGTTCATGGTAAAGATATCAAAAAAGTGTCAACTAGTGAATTATTGTCCATAATAAAGGCTACGTTTCATTAGTTGACACTTTTTTGATATCTTTACCATGAACCCAGATACGGGCAGTTCAATTATAGCGATAACACGCACAAATAAGGATACTGTACTTTCAGGCTTTATAAAAACACTCATATCTGGGTTCGTGGTAAAGATATCAAAAAAGTGTCAACAGATAAAATGTAGCTATTATTATGGGCAATAATTCATTAGTTGACACTTTTTTGATATCTATAACGCGAATCCAGATATGGATCGTTCAATTATAGCGTTATCTCGTCAAAATTAAATAGCCTCAGTTTTCCTCTTCTGAAACACTTCATCTCAATACGTATAACAGAAAGATAAACTTTACAGTAATTAAAGATCTAGGAATTCTGAGTAGGCCCAATAACTATTTTTTTTAATTTTTAAGTTATTGAAAAAAAAAACATATTTAAATAAAGAAATAGTTTAAAATTTAAACATGTTTAAATGACAATAAACATTTATTTGGATGCATTTTTGCAAACACGAAAATCAGGAAAAGACGGGACAAGAGCAGGAAAAAAGTACTAAGAATATATACATAAAAATGGAGAGAAATTTCGTTCAAATCGAAAAAAGTAGATATTTCGGTGATCAAGGAGATGTCTGTAATGCAAATCACGAAGACTTTTAAGCACTTACGAGCTCAGGCTGCGCCTTCGCACGACTGCGGGACGCTGCCCGCAATCGTAGTGCGCTTTGCTTCTATACACCAGAGAACCTAAGCCTTTGGGTGTAGTAGTGGGAGTTTGGTGTTAAAAATTCCGCTCTTGACTAAAAAAAGTAAGGGAGGTAGAAAAAGAAACCAATTGAAATAAATTGAATTTTTCAATCAACTGAATCTTGAGCCCAAATTTGGAGAAAACGCAAAAATCAATTGATATTTACAACCGATGAAGAGATGTTGAAGAAAGCAAATATCAAACAATTTTGACAGAAAAAAATACAAGAAAAATGTGCGATTTTGCGTTTTCGTGGTTTTTTCGTATCTAAAACTCATAATTTCCGTTCGTTTGTAAACCTGTCTGAAATTTAATCTGAAAATTATAATTTCACAAAAAAATATAAATTTGCTTTTTTAAATTTAGAATTTATTTCAAAAATATACCAACATACGATCAAAATGAGACAAAATGGCTGGGTTAAAGTTAAATGTTAAGAAAGAAATGGTGGGAATTGGATTAAAATTAATAATTTGACACGATTTCAAACTTCATGATCCAAATAGAATCGGTTTCTGATGGCTCAAAACTGAACTTGAAAGAAGAATATTCAGTCAATTCGATTTGGCCGCTTCTGAAATAAAATGAATCTAATTTCGAGCTCCATTTCATCATCAACATACCTGACACCAAATTTGACCCCAGAATAAGATCTTAGTGCATTCATTACTGTTTGAACTTGTCCGCCATCTTTAGTTCGGCACGTCCAACATGTCCCGATTGGGCGTCTCTCGCTTGCAAAAATCCTTACAAAACGGCTGTCGGGTCCTTTACCGGAATTTACATCAAAAAATTCCACATCGAGACGATTGATTTTCGTTAGTAGCAAACGTGTGTCAATCCTTGAACAATTCATAATCAATAAGTCGGCTGTGTCGGACGTCAATAAACCATTTGCTTCTGTATTAGCTAGTTCGAGACTTTTTAATGGGAGACATTTCGGATTGATCATCTTTTCGAAAATTATTCGAGAATCGCGGATCACAATTCCATACATTTTCAGATTTTGAACGTGGAACTTATCTTTTGGAAGTTGATCATAAAGAAGAAAGTTGTTCGTTGTCAGATTTTGAACGAAAACTGTCCTGTTTTGGAAAAAGGCCTTAAATATGTAGATTATCTTCGCATTGTTGAAGCGATTCATTTGATTCTCTGACGATATCCTCTCCGTTTAAATATGAAACGATCAATGTGGACATCATACATTCCTCTTCTCTATCCCCATTTTCTACAAATTTCCAAGATTCGGAAGTACTGTAGGCGACTTCATCCACCTTCATCGTGTTTATCCAGTTAGCTTCATTTCTTCTGATGAGTTTGAGATTTTTGATATAAAGTGGATCACCTTTAAACTCGGGGACATCTTAAAATCGGGTCTTTTGAAAGTAGTTTTAATTGCCAGGAAAAGCTTCTATAATTACTTACAATCTTGTAAATTGTTTGTTAGCTAATTTAGCTCCCCATAGTCTCGTCTTCAGAAATATTGTCTGCTAATCCAAACCCGGCGGGCTCAGAATCTCATCCACAAAATTTTATATTTTTATTTGAATAAAATGATTTTCATAGAAAAAACGTATTTTTTAAAAATGAGCAAAACTTGCTCACTGTTTAATAAACCTTTTTGACTTTTTGCTCATCTTTTCAACAAGAACTTCATAGCAAACGCCATGTTTCTTATATTATTTGAAAATTTATTCCAAATTGAATTGTAAAAACTCTATTAAATGGCCACCTTTAATAACAACTATTGATACCAGTCAAACTTGATTAAGATTTTAATCTTATTAATAGTTGCTTTTGTGATTATGCTTAGATTCTTCTATGAATTTTAGTGAAAAATGTTCTGAAAAGAAGGCTTAATTTAACGATTTCTCAAACTGGTCATCTAATAGAGTTTTTACGATAGCCGTCAAGGTGGCATTATTGTCAGAGTGTGGCCATTTAGTAGAGTTTAATCTATGGTAGACTGCTAACATCCCAACAGGCTTAGGTTCTCTGGTGTATAGAAGCAAAGCGCACTACGATTGCGGGCAGCGTCCCGCAGTCGTGCGAAGGCGCAGCCTGAGCTCGTAAGTGCTTAAAAGTCCGCGTGATATGTTGTGGAGGCAGAGGTGGAATCAAACCTAATATTCAATTATATCTGAATATGAGTGCTGATTTTTTCATTTAACATGGTGATAATTTCAATCACAATTTATTGAAAACCTATAAATATATTTTTTTGTGATCATATGGTTACAACAGACATGGGAATACAAGAAGCCTTTAAAACAAGTAACAATATCGATTTTAAAAAAATTTGATCCAAGTTGGTCCTTGAGATTGGCTCTTTTGTTAGAAGTAGATGGCTGAGAAGATTTGTAGCTTCCTTGATCGCGTGCAACAAATTCGTTGGCTTCATCACTTATCTCCTATATCTTCTTCGATAACGAAAACTCTAACCTATTGGTTCTTGCTTCTTTCCTTTATCAGCAGTTCCGTGGTGCCCAACGAAGTCGGTGAATCCTTCCGTTCTTTGAGGAGTTGGAGCTCTCGGGTGGGTAGGTCTTCAAGCTCTTGTTGCTTCTCGTGATGGTTCATCTCGCCCAGTTCCACTTTTGATCTAAAAAAAATGTTAAAAATGTTTTCACCTCTAATGAAAATACCTTTCAATCCAATGTTGTCTTAAGCCCAACGTCTTCGCTTGCTGGCTCGAGCGATGTGAGACGTCGATCATTCGGACACTGACTTCATGATCGCTGGAAATTTTTTATTGAATTGAAACAAATTGATTATATTGGAAATGAAAGAGAATAATTGATATAATTGAGAAATTTTTTTCTGAAACCTGGTCTGATTAGGGATTGGGAGCAATTTGATTTTGAGAAGAACATAGAGAAAATTTTGGATAGATTTTTTCAATATTTTGGTTTAATTGAAAAAAAAAGTTTATAAAAAAAATGAAAAAGTTTGTTTTATCACGTCAATTTGTGAAAAAATCGATAACTTGCTCGTTTGGCGCAGCTAATAGTGTTCTAGACTATCGTCCGAAAAGTCAAGGGTTCGACTCCCATCGTGGATGGTTATGATAGAACACTGCTAGCTGCACCAAACCTGCAAGTTTTACATTTTGAGCTCGTATTACAAGACACAATACATAGAAGAATGGTTTTGAAAGTCTACGAAATCATAATGCAGATGAGAAAACAGACCCGCCGGGGTTGTTTTGTCCACCTCACCTTTAAGGTCACGACTTCCCCAGAAGCTTTTCTCTTTCTGGAGATGGCGTCTCGGCTAAATGTAGTATTGAGTAGATTGGAATGTCGCACGACGTCTTCTTCTTGCTCTCGCCAACGCACTTGTTCACAGCAGTGACGATCGATTGTGATGCGGCTGTTGTTGCGCGAGCAGCCAATTCGGCGTTGACTTTCTTGCCGATACAAGCGTAAACGTTTGATCCGCCCGTTTCGTTGTGCGCGGTTGTTTTTATTACACCGAGGTGCATCTTTTCACTGTATTTCGGTCCAATTGAGAGAATTGAAAAATTTTCGTCTGTGGTGAAAACCAAGACGTCTCGTTTCATAAGCTTCTCCCCATTTACTCACTTCTAAAAATATTTTTTCATGTATTTTTTTTTAATATACAATGTTTGGAAGTGGGTCAAACGAAATGAAAAAAAAATCAATATGGGAAATCGAGAAGAGTATAATGCTATTCGCACCGCTACACTAAAGCACACTGCTGAAATGTTGAGTTTCTTTCAAGCAAGTGTGCTCTATTGAACTCAGTTCCCAAAATGACAAGTCCGAATTTGCAGTCTTTTCTTTTAGGTATTTAACTAAGAACAGTTATTAAAAAAATTAAATTACCTCTTTCTGTTAGTTTTACGAAGAAAAAAAATTTTTATTCGATGAAAAAACAGATTTTGGTTTATACTGATATATTTAAATACACTATTAAGGCGCATATTTAAATGAATATGTTTATTCTATAAAAGTATTATATCCATGAAGAGAACTTTGAATGGCGAGTAAATACACAGTTTCATCTCAAATTAATATAAATCAGCTGGATGATCCGATGTAGAATCGTAAACCAATAATTCTTCTAATTCTTCCTCAGACGTATCTTCTTCTACAACAACCATTAAATAATTTTGATATTCTCCGATATCGTCATTTTCATTTCCAAACATTGAACTATCCAAAATGATTTTTCTAAAATTATCAATCCGTATAGTTAAATAGACGGTATTTGGTGTTGATATTCTAAAAATGGATATTTTCAAAGCATACTAAATGTTATTGCTTACAAATGTTTCTCGAATTTTCTTGCGAAAACTTCGCGAATTTGATCATCATCGAAAGTTTTGGAACTGAATTGGAACCTGCTGCCGATTGGTGGTGGTTTTCTTAACCATTGACCACAAATGAATACGGGAATGCTGATATCATCATCTAACACATGAATATTTATATATTCAAGATTTGATATCTGTAAAGTTACTGGTTCACTTTCTTTTCGGATTATAGTCACTAACCATTTTATCACCAATGATTTTATCATTCATCCTAACATTTTCTTCTTTTGATATTATGTTTAAACTCTTAAGGCAATTATCATTACACATTCCAATCGTTAAAGCAAATGTGTTGCTACAATTGATCATAGTAATCGAATTGACTCTTATTTTTAAATTCTTTTTTCCAAGTTGCACGATGTCATTTTCTAAAAACTTTTTTCTGTTGAAACAAAGAATATATATATATATATAAATATATAAATAAACACCAACCAAACATATTCTCAAATCTTATTGATTCTATTAACGAAGCACTGTCGAGTAGATTTTCGAATAGAACTTTTCCCTCGTTCTGCCAAGAAGTTTCTCGAAGTTGGATTCTTTTGAATTCATTTTCACTTGTTAAAATCGATATTTCAATTTCATGTAGATCCAAAATACGATTGTAGTTTCTTGCCACTTCAATTGACAAAAAGGAGCATTTTATTGCTTGGATTACCTGCTTCTCTACTTTTCCCACTAACATCAATTTATACCTATGAAAATGAACATTGAATATAATCATAATGATTAGTTGATACCTATCACGAATGGGAAGCATTTTTGCGATTTCCATGAGTAGTGGTATTGTCAAATCATCGTAGCATTTATCCTTCTTTATATCCAAATATCGGCCTGTAAAGAATTAGGTAACAACCAGAATTAATGTTGCCAACTATCTACCACTAACCCGTTTTCAATGGTATTAATTAAACTATTAATCTGACTAAAAACTATTCTTTTTTTCAAATGGTATACAAATCGTTAACCTTCACCCTCACACCTCTCTCAGATGTAAACTCACTGAGACGTTCGGAACTTTTTTCAATAGTCTTATTCGTCATCATCATCATCACAATCCAGGGTAACGATACAAAACGAGAAATAATATGGAAGCTTTTAAATTTTGCAACCCCACGTAAGGGAGTTATAGCGTGGTGTGGCCTCAGGGTCAATTGAATTTTGTTTTTGTAACCCCCACCCCCTGCTCTGCCCTCATCTCTTTTTTTTTTTTCAAATTTTAAATTATTATTCACGTGACCTTTTGAAAATTTAATTTTTATGTTTATGTCCTAACTTGGCGAGTGTTCAACTTCAAACGCTTATATCTCGGTTCCTATAAAAGTTACAAAAAAGTTGTCAACAGATAAAATGTAGCATTTATCATGAACAATAATTCATTAGTTGATAAGTTTTTTGTAACTTTTATAGGAACCGAGATATGCTATTTTCAAAAACATTAACAACAAGGATTGTAAAGATTAAGATCATAGACTTCCTATTTTGGTTCACAAATTTGTTTTCCAGGGGGCGTTTTTCGAAAAACAAACTTGAGTTTCAGTCAGTTAGGATAGACACAAATCATAAGTTTCTTGAGAAGCTTTAGAGAACTTCGAATAGTTGCGATTGGATTACTGTAGTTTTTGAGGAGGGCTCAAGATGCTGGTTAATAAAGAGAATGACACAGTTCAATAAAATCAATTTATTTTTGGGTTAGTTTTCAAACGAGTAATCGAGTTCTAGTTGTTGGTCAGTTTTTGCTATTACATCCGACGCGGCATCGTTTGTCCAATTTGATATCCCCAGACGGTTTCGAAGTAATTCACCCACCGCTTATACGCAAACTTCTCAAACAAGTGGATACTCGGTATGCCAATGCTGAAACCGTAATTAGCCAGACTGTCGATTCGGTCAACGTCGTCGGTTATTTCAACTTCCACTTTCACGTGGCATCGATTGAAAATTTGCAGTTGTAGACGCATGACGGCGAGGAGCACCTCTTCATATGATATGAAGGTTGTGAGCAAAACGTCATGCTTTCCCTCGACTTCATTTCCTGTCATTATATTTATGAGGCGTTGTGTTCTGGCTTGATATGCATTGTAGTTGACTGGCGCCGGAAGTGCGATGAGAAAACGGAGGAAGTTATTGAGTGGCATCTCTACAGCTTTCGTGATTTGAATTTGAATATCGTCTTCTGCAACTCGGCGTCTTTCACGATTATCATTCAGAAAGTACGTTCCGGTATTGTGATTAAACATATCGAAACGGGTATAGCTGGTGGGGTAATCCTTATACAACGTATGCTTCATCGAATTTGTCACAACATTGTTTGTGGAGAATTCTATTGATGGGATAGGAAGCCACTTAAATCCTTCACCAATCTTATCATTGAACACGGCAAGAGTTGTCTGCTCGAGGTAACTTATGATGAGCGGCTCGTTGACAAGGTATCCACTATACTCTCTAAGAAGATCCACATAATTCAGCAAATCTCTCATATTGTATTCATTGAAAGTTCTTCTTGTCTCGGCTGATCCTGTCAAAACAATCTGCATTGTCACTATACGAGAAGTAAGTTCGTAGCGACCGACTGGGAGTGGAATGTCGTTCAGAGTCTTGAGAGCTTCAATCTGGGCTGTTGTCCTGATTTTCTTGCCTACAATTTCCATAGGTTCAAGACAAAGTGCGAGCACTTTCTTCATTTTGTTATTTATGGACACTCCCAGGTTAGGTCTCAACTGAAATTATATTTATATTATGAAATTTGTTTAAATTGCTACTCATCATACCCAATAAGTGAATGATCCACCATCGTCAGCAGCTACACGTTCTCTTGCTCTATTCTCAAATTTTCGAAGCGGTGGAAGAATGCTTGGAGCGGGGAGGGGCTCAACGATTTGTCGTGGATTGTCCTAAATATACACTCATTTATTTATGTTGTTTATATGAATGGTTTGTATTACCTCTAAGATTTGCGGTTGTCGACCTTCTCTTTTGTACTTCTGAAATTCGCTATTAATTTTATACAGTACCTAATTTCAGGGGAAAAAACACCATTCTTTTCATATTGGTAGCATCAAGATTCCTAGAAGCGTTATATGACTACCACACTTTATTATTTTTTTGATAATTTGTAGTTAACTACTCACTCTCCACTCATGATCCAACGGCCACACTTCTTGCATTTTGTTTACACGAGGGATAAGCGTTCTTCGAACTTCCTCCGCTCTTGCCATTTGTTGAAGCATTGCGTTGTCCATCATTTCCCTATCGGCATGATTATTAGCTGCTCGCATATTATTTCTATAGAAATTAATATTTAATTATAACACGGCTAGCCAATACCTGTCACGAATGGGAACAGTTCGTATGATGTCAGAAGCCGATGGAATTGGCAGACTATTCCATCTTCTGTTGCGCACATGTTCTTGTCGTGGTAGTGGTAGTGGTGGTGGTAGTGGTGGTGGTGGAGCATCCTCAATGGGTATCTGGCCTTGATCAATTGGTCGAGGATTCTTAGTCTGAAGTAGATTAATATTATAGTGTACATATGATTGCCTTATCTTACCATATCAACGTTGCCAGTTATTCTGGCTTCCGTAATGTATGCACCCAGTTTTTTCAGATAATTTTCCTCGTGAAACGGAATACGAGGAAATGGGAGAATACGTGGTAACTCCATATTGCGTGGAAGAACGAGTGTGTGGTAGTCGACCGGATCACCAGACTGAAAGTTTCCGAAGCAATGTTCTTTGAATTTTGGGAACTCGCCAGTTGCATCATTGTAGACGCCCCAGCAAGTTTCTCCGTGAACCGAGTGGCCAGGTGAAGTAGGCAATGGCGAATCCAAAGACAATCTATACAAAATTGGTTTCTTCACGTCCATTATCAAATTCACCATCCGGTGAAAGTATCTTCGACGAGCCTCGTTGACAGCTTGAAATTGGTTATCCAGAGTCTCCTTCGTGTGTCCCGAAAGTTGAGTTCCACACAGTTTTTGTTCGGCAAAGTGGCCAGTTTCATTGCACTCGCTACACGATTTCGTAGAATGGCAACGGTGATGTTTTGTGACGTTGTGCGAATGACAGTGTTGACAGAACGACGTACTATTCACAGCCATGAATTCGAGCAGTTTCTCAGAAGAGAGTTCACCGAATGGACATTGGTGTGTTTTGTGATGGCGGAGCGGAAAACCGAGCAATGAATTGTTACACACACTACAAGGAGGTTTCAGATCAATTGTTCCACTACGAGTTCCAATGACCAGTTCGAGGAATCTCCGACGACCATTCGGTATTTCAGCCAGAATTGGCATTCTTAACAGAGATTGTTGCCAATGGGTATCCGGTGATGGAAGGAGGTAGAGCCAAACAAACAATCTAACGCATTCAAATGCAAGAGGATCGGATGGAACGATATCCAACTGCCAACCGGTTTCACTGCGAATTATCTTTCTGATGAGATGTTCCGAGAATGGCGCAGTCTCCCCGAATATGTCACTTAACGAGGTTTGAACTTCTTTCGCGCTCCCCAACTGGAGCACATGTTTGAATGGGTTGACCATCATGAATCCTGAATTTAAACGTCCTGTACCATGGCACGAGAGAGAAGACATTCCTAAACTTACGGTGAAGGACCGATAGGAGTAGGAAGGCAATTTTTGTCGCTTGTCAAAACCGCAACTTGTTATGAGCCTACCCACTCCATTCTCCTCCTTATATAGACTCTTATATAGGCTAGTATGCCATCCAGGTTTAAGGGGTGACCTTTAATAATAATTTTCAATTTTATTATCGATTCTTTTCGATAATTCACGTGTTTTTTTCCCCAATTTTAATCGTTGTCCACCACCACATTATTTCATTTCTGTATCTCCGCCCTTTCGTTTAGTCTTTAACAGACATGTGTCACCAGTTGTCATCCTTACCAAATTTTTTTTTCAGATATTGTCTGTCTATTCCAGCCCGGTGGGCGTAGAATACAATCCAAAAACTTTAAACTTGATGATTTATGTTTCTGTTTGTAGTATTGAGATGAAGAGTTTCAGGAGAGGAAAACTGAGGCTATTAAATTTTGACGAGTTAGTGGCATATTTGAATTACCCATATCTGGGTTCATGGTAAAGATATCAAAAAAGTGTCAACTAATGAATTATTCGACTTAATAAAAGCTATATTTCATTAGTTGACTGCTTTTTGATATCTTTACCATGAACCCAGATATGAGTGTTTTTATAAAGCCTGAAAGTACAGTATCCTTATTTGTGCGTGTTATCGCTATAATTGAAACACTCATATCTGGGTTCGCGTAGCCAATATCAAAAAAGTGTCAACTAATGAATTATTGACCATAATAAAGGCTACATTTTATCTGTTGACACTTTTTTGATATCTGTAACGCGAACCCAGATATGGGTGTTTCAATAGAGGCGTATGAGTGCAAGATTCACAAGAGAAAAGGCTTAGGTTAAATGCGCGATGGCCACTAAATTGTCTCCAAAAATCTGGACCCATTTTGTGAATCAGACTATTACCAGTCATGTTTGAGGTGATCATATTCCATTCCCATTTTCATTCATTTTCAAAATGACCAAAAAAGAAATTAACAAAAAACTCTTATATACAATGTAATTATTTTTCTATTGGAATATGGGAAAAATCTGAGAAAAATACATCAAAAAGTGTTAATAGTATTTTTTCAAGTAAGTCTTGAAAGCATCATAAAACGTCTTTTCATCTTCTTTTACAGAGTTCAACGAATTTATTGAACCGGGTTGGCTCGTTGCATCGTCGGCGTCGATGACCTCCATGACAAATAAATCGTTTACTTGAAAATATAGGATATGAAAGGGAATTTGTTCGGTTGTGATTCGGTAGCACGTGATCCCATTGAATACACAACGATAGCTGAAATAAAAGCAATTTAGTATCACCTAAAAAAATTTTTTTTCATCAATTTTTGTTCACATACATCTCGTTTTCCGAAAAGTGATTCATGAATGTCTTGTCCTCAGTGTTCCGCGATTCTGACTCCATCAACAACTTTTTACCAATATAGAAATCCGATGTAAGCCACTCTTCCACAACAATGACCATTTGCTGTTGATTTCTGAGTTCAAAACAAATTTTTGGACAGTTGAACACCTGAAGCGAAGTGTTTATTTGTAAATATTAATGAGAAAATCTCTTACGCTTGAAATCGCGAAAAAGTCCTTCAAATCGAACCGTTCCACATTCACAATGCACAGGGTTAGTGTTTTAATAGAATTGCTAGCCGCACGGAGCAAATCGAGTTGTTGAATTTTTTCGCTGTTATTTTGAATATTTTCTTTTGGTTTGATGAAGTCCAGAAAAACATTCTCCATTTGATGATCGTTGATTATAGACACGAACTGATCAATAAACTTCGTAGAGAGTCTTTCGCCATATCCACTACAGAAGTAGAACCGCTCAATGTATCCTTTGTGCAGGTGAACTTTTATGGTATTAATACATCTATCCAAGTTCCTTTCTGTCAGTTCAACAACATCTTTGTCGTAGGCGATTAGAGAATCTTCTGGAAGATTCGCATTGAAGTCAAGAATAAGAAATTTCATACAGCAACGAGTATTGTCGACCATCAATTTGTTCTTCTTAGATGTTGCTCGAAATTCCATTCTGAAATTGTTTTTTTTTTGTTTATTGTTAATTCCACTTAAGCAATATCTTTTACCTCGATTTCAGATCCAATTTAGAAATACATATCGATTGAATTTCCGCCGGTAACTCTGGCCAATCAAAAAAGTCGTCCGTCATTTTTTAAAGCCAAAAAAAAAAATAATCCATGTGAAGAATATTTGATATGCAACGCTGTCAGTGGACGCGATTACTGAAAAATGGTTTTTTTTTGCCAAAGAAAAATGGTGACGACTTGATTGAAACGTTGTAAAAACGGACAAGAAATGAGTAACAATTATTCAAAACAATCAAAAAATTGGAAAAATAGCGCGAAAATTGAGAAAAACGGTGAAATTCGGGTCAATTTAAATTTTTAAACAGCTTTCTCTAATTTTAAAGGAGCACACACTTTTTTTGGTTTTGGGTCTCGCAACGAAAACAACTTTTTAAATAACGTTGAAATCGGCCCGTCGGGTTCCTTCTTAATTAGCTCAAAAAAGGTTAATTTTCACGAAAAAGGGGATAACGCGTTTCGAAGAGACGCAGAAAACAACGACACTCCGTTTTTTTTTCTTTCTAGATTGCGCGGCAATTTCTGGCATTCAAATTAATTTTTACGTTTTTCCCATTTTTCCTCATTTTTGCTGTCTTTCGTGGCGTTTTTTGTGGAAAATAATGAAATATGTGTGTGAAAAAAATTCCGACAATGTTTTTTTTTTTTTTTGGCGAAAATGCTTTTAACTTTCATTTGTTGTGCACAATTAACAACTATTATTGTTCGTAATTTCAGGCAAGAATAAAACCAAATACATTTTCAATGGAGCCAACTCGTCGAAGAACATCTCCAAATTCAACTTCTTCTTCGGATGTTAATTTTTCTCGTCTACAATCAACTGAAAAACCCGAAATAGTCGAAGATGCCGAAAAACAGTGCGAATCATTTCCATCACCAGTCCCCGTTTCTCATCATCCATCAACAGAATATACTTTTCAAATCAAGACTGGATCAACTGAGAAGAAGAAAGGAGCAAAGATTTCTATGTTCAAAGTGAAATTTGACGGGAAAAATACTGCAACAGGTATATGATTTAAGAAAACAAAAAACTTTTATTATCAAACTAATTTTTTGTAGATCTATATAAACGAGCAATCGAAGGATCTTACAAGAAGAAAATGAAAGATTTCTTGAAAAAAGCTGACAAAAAGTGCGAGGTGATGCCTCAAATGAATTAGCAAAAGGATTTCAATCAATTTTGATAACTGTTACATCTCTACGTTACTATCATATCAATTTTTCAGCATTTTATTTAATAGATATTAATCTGCAAACATTTACTTTCTTTTTTCTTTTTAAAAATAAAAATTATTCCAGGAAACAACTTAAAACTTCTGTTTTAAATAGGAAAAATGCAAAAGAAGAGAATATGGAAATATTGTACAGTTTTCGAATAATCTGCAGACTTTAAATTGTTTTTTCTCGCCTTTAAATGCCTTTTCGTGCATTCGTGAATAAAATTAAAATTTTTAGAAAGATTCATCGAGTCTAAGTCGAGTTACAGTCATTTGAAGCCCGCGACTCGGCGGTGTTACACGTTTTTCGCAATTATAGTAATTCTACTCTGCCCGATGCGGTTTTCCATCTTTTACAGATAGAGTATTTAGTAGGTGGAAGAATTAGACAAAAAAAAAATACAAAATTTAAAATTAAGATTCTCAATATCTTTGAAAATAAACCCTGTTCATTTATTTAATATCTCGGTAACAATATAATTTATGAAAACGGTTTTGGGTGAGGTAAATGATAAAAAATGAAATTAAACTAGTTTTCAGGGAGTAACAAATTTTTAGGTGAATGTATTAAAAGAATTATTCTTAGATTTGAAAAAAGGGAGGTTTTAAAAAAATTATAGAGAGAGAGAGAGAGTGAATGTTGAAAGGGAAGACATATTAGAAGGGAAGATTTGCAGGAAAGTAAGAAATACTGGAAGGGAAGGATACTGGAATGGAATTCATGAGCTTGATTGAATATTTTAAGGGGTTAAGATTGTGAGGGCGACTTCCAATGCACTTATCAGTGTCTCTATTGTTACTCTCTGAAAAAAATCAATTAATTTGAAGAGCAATCGATAGAAAAAGTACCTGGTAGACAATTTGAAAATTTTCAATGTCGTCGGTTAATTTCTTGATGAGGACTTCCAATGAATCACTTCTTATTGAAACAAGATTATGACGAACATTTATGAAGAAGTCTCTGGCATTGTATGATCCGTGTGGTTTGACTTCCGTCGATGAACATCTCTCCACAATATTGATGCAAGCTTCATATGCCAATTTAATCGTGTCGATTGAAACAAACTGAAAAATGAATTTATTAAAAACTAAAAAAGGAACTAGATGAGCTTACTTCTATTCCGATTTGTTCCATTTTCAGTTCAACTGTTTCTAGAAAATCCCCAATTTCTTCAATGTATAAGCTCTTCACGAGAACGTGGAATGCAGAAACAACTGTTGACAGCTCTTTCATTTCTAATTTTTGTACAAATTGATGACAATCAATTTTAACATCCACATTTTCTCGATCGGGGATTTCTTCGATGTATTCTTCTCCATCGTCGAGGACTCCAAACACTCCTCCTTCCAAGTTTCCATCAAATGGTTCCAATTTTGGTTTCTTATTTGATGATTCCACGAATACAGAATCTTGTTCATGAAAGGAAACATTGTTTTCGAAAGATGCTGTTGTCGAAATCGAATGAATAGAATTTTGATTAACTTCAAGTGATGAACTTATTGATTGATTTTCAAAAATCATGGCTTCTGAATTTTCATGATTCAATCGATTTTGATCCTCGTCCACTTCTCTTGTTGATGTTCTGCTGTCGTTTCCTGTCCTCTCATTATCATCGTCGTAGACCGGTGGAATCTCTTCAACATCATCATCTTCGTCAGTATTCACTTGGGAATTGCTTTGATCGTAATTGATGATGCAGTTTTTGTCGTTTACGTCGACTGCACCTGTTCTTCTGAGTCTGTAAAATTTTGTATCAACTTTTTTTAACGTGAAATGATATCTAACCTAATCAAGAACTCCCTTTTGATGGGTACTTGAAACGAGTAAGCCAATTTTCCCCTCATTTCGATGCTCAAATTTTCATTTGCTGTGACATCCTTCATTAACAATTTGATTCTGAAAAAATATCAATATTACTTTAATAAAATTCTGTGTTTAGTACCTGTTATTGACACAGCTAATGGTCTTTCTAGAACCCATATCTCCAATGAATTCTCTTGCTGTTGTTTTGTACTGACGAATTTTCAGAACATTGTTCACCTTTTTGACAAGATATTTCAACAGTGTCTGCATTTCTCTTTGGAACAAAATTGATTTTCTTCCTTCCTTCTTTCCTCCTTTTTCCCCTTTTCCATCTTCACCTCCTCCTTCTTCATCTTCTCCTTTCTTTTCTTCACCTCCTCCTTCTTCATTTCCATCTTCTCCTCTTTCTTCTTCATTTTCCACTGCAAGAGCTTCTTCTTCGATTTGTTCAGACAACGAATCATCATCGTCAAGGGTTATTTTGTTGAGTCGTTTTGTGGATCTCATTGTGCTGAAAATCAATATGAAGAGAGTGGAAAAAATTAAAAAAAAAATAATATTTAAAATATTTAATCATATCTCAACGATATATCCTCAATCCTAATCACGAAAAATTAAAAAATTGGATAAAAATTGTAAAATCGAGCAAGAGGTCGGTTGATTACATTTGGGTATAATTTTTCAAATAAAAAAAAAAAACGGAAAATTGAGAAAAATGGTGAAAGTTGTGCCAATTTAAATTTTTAAACAGCTTTCTCTAATTTTAAAGGAGCACGCACTTTTTTGTTATTGGGTCTTGCAACGAAAACAACTTTTTAAATAATTTTAAAATCGGCCCGTCGGGCTACTTCTTAATTAGCTCAAAAACGAATGATTTTCATGGAAAAGGAATAAATGTTTCTTTAGAAATGTTTAAATAGGTAAGCGCAATATGAGTGATAACGTTAACTGTAATATCAAATTAAAAAAAAACTGCTCAAAAATTTCAACGGGAGCAGGTTCCGAACTGGAAAAGTTTGTTTTTACGCAGTTTTTTTTCAATTTGATAATAACTGTAACTACAAAAAAGGCTTAGTTTAAATGGCCGAGAAAAGTGACCTGATTGAGAACTTTTAGTAATTGTTGAATCGTGATATTAATGTATTTTTAAACAGAGGTAATCAAAAAGATAGTGAAAAGCGCCAAATTGCGCTTTTTTTTTGAAATTTCAAAAAAAAAAGTCTGAAAATCAATAAGAAGAAAACGAAAAAGTTAAAAAAATAATATTTAAAATATTTAATCGTGTCTCAACGATATATTCTCAATCCTAATCCCACAGGAAACGAATTCATTCATTAAAAAGTGCGAAATTTGAAAGAAATTGTAATTCATAAAACAATGTGAATAAATGACAAATGTGAAAATGGTGATTTTTAAGATGAAAAAAAAAAGGGAATTATTAGGCAAGATTAATGGATTTTTGATAAAAGAGTGTTTGATATTTATAACAAAAGGGAGCTTTTGAAGACGCGGATGAGTGAAATTGTAGAATCAATCGATGAGAATAGTGAGAGCTAAGTCCAATGCTCGTTTGATGATTCCAGTTGTGACTGCCTGAAAATAAATTGGATTTGAATTTGAATTTGGAAAAAAAAAAACAAACTTTTCCAATTATGGAATCATCATCCATATCCTTTTTTATCTCATCTACGAATCCTTTTAGTGCTACAATATTCAAGGAGGCCATGAATTGGTGGAAGAGTTGAAGGAAATCTCTCAAGCGAAATGAGCCATCAATTCTCAGATTTATTGATACGTTTCGCTTTATTATGTGAAGACAAGGAGAGAATGCAATTAGAATATTTTTGGTTGGGATTGTCTGAAAATTGAATTAATTAAAAGCGAAAAAAGAAAATAGTTGAACTCACCTCATTTCTCGTTTTCTTCATTTTCATTTCAATTTTCCGCTTAATATCCAGAAGTTGTCCCATATCCAAACTGATGATAAATGAGCGGAATGCTTGGAGCATCATGATTTGTGAAATGCAATTTCTTCTGTGAACTGCGACTTCTTCGATATAATCCTCTCCTTCATCCACCAATACAACAATCCCGTCTCGTTTTTGTTTTTCAATTTTATCGTCCTTGATGACGATTTCTTCAATTATTTCTTCATTTTGATCGAAAATCACAATAACTTCGTCGTCTTCTTCTTCTTCTTCTTTTCCTTTTTCATCACTTTTTTTCCTAAATTCTCATAAATAAAACTAAAACAATAGAATTTAATCTCACTCTTTAATAACAATCGGAGCATCACTTGTAGAGACAGTTGGTTGCTCTGAATTCATTTTGTTGTCCGGTTTTTGAGCTGAGTGAGTAGACAAAGGAGTCTGTTATCTGAAAAATATTTTTTTTTGGTCAAAGAAAAAGAAAATGAGTGATTTGAAGAGTAGAAAAAATAGTGACAAAAAAATCGATATTTCTAATCACGAAAAAATCAAAAATTGGATGAAAAAATGTAAAATCGGGCAAGAGATGGATAGATTCCAGTGGGGAATAATTTTATGAACCAAAAAAACAATCAAAAAACGGAAAATTAACGCGAAAATTGAGAAAAACGTAGAAATTTGGGCCGATTTAAATTAGTAAACAGTATACTGTATCTTTAAAGGCGCACGCACTTTTTCGATATTGGGTCTCGTGATGAAAACGATTTTTTGATTAATTTTTTAACGTTTAAAACGATAATCACACCCAAACTAGCACGAAAAGGGAGAAAAATTACGAAAAATATAATAAAATCACTAAAGATCCCGTTTAATACTCATTAATCGATGAATTATATTTTTGAAAATCGTTTGAAAATGTTTTTTCGAAACCAGGCTTTAGGAATAAAAAAAAGTAATAAAAAGTAATGAAAACCAATGAATTTTTGTCAATTTACAAATAGGGACCAGATTTTTGGATACAATTTGATGGCCGTTGCGCATTTAACCTAAGCCTTTTCTCTTGTGAATCTTGCACTCATACGCCTCTATTGAAACACCCATATCTGGGTTCGCGTTACAGATATCAAAAAAGTGTCAACAGATAAAATGTTAGGCTTTATTGTGGTCAATAATTCATTAGTTGACACTTTTTTGATATTGGCTACGCGAACCCAGATATGAGTGTTTCAATTATAGCGATAACACGCACAAATAAGGATACTGTACTTTCAGGCTTTATAAAAACACTCATATCTGGGTTCATGGTAAAGATATCAAAAAGCAGTCAACTAATGAATTATTGCCCATGATAAAAGCTACATTTCATTAGTTGACACTTTTTTGATATCTATAACGCGAACCCAGTTATGGGCAGTTCAATTATAGCGATATAACTCAATGATATACAAAAAGCTCACATATCCTGCCTCTATTGAAACACTCATATCTGGGTTCATTTGCATTATTAAGAAACAATTTCAGGGCTCTGACAGAATGCAAACAAATCTTCTCTTATCATAAACCTATTCGAATCGACGCCAAGCTTAACGTTTTTGTTAGAATTCATAGTTATGTCGGGAATTCAATATGAAGAAAGTGGAAAAAAGTAAAAAAAAATAATATTTAAAATATTTATTATGAATGAAAATGCAGATAGAATTAGTAAACAAGTATAGAAAAGGCCGTGTCCAATGCTGTTTTGATGATGTCGATTGAGAGTCTCTGAAAAAAAATTGGATTTGAATTTAGAAAAAAAAAAACAGGAAAAATACCTTATCAGCAATAGAAACATCTTGAATATCCTGTGTAATCTTGTTAGGTGATGATAATTAAACGGAAGAGTTGAAGAAAATCTTTCAGAACAAAATGATTCCTCCATTTTCAATTGTGTTGATCCATTTCGATTAATCATAAGAAGTAAAACTCACGAGAAGAGTGTTAATTGGAATTTTCTGAAAATTAATTGATTCAAAATCGAAAAAAGGAAATACAGATGAATTTACTAAATTTCCCGTTGTTATCATTTTCATTTCAATTTTCTCCCGAATATCCTGAAATTGTCTGCTTAACTTACATTTTTTTTCCGTTGAAGGAATGGAAGAATGGAAAATAAATAATAGAAAGAGTAGTTAGGGAAAAATCAATAAGAATATGACCACCTAAACGAGGAGTCTAAAATTCAGCATCACATTAAGGGGTGATGGATGAGAATGAGTATAATAGGCGTGTAGAATTGAACAGATACGCGACGCGATACGCGACGCAACACGCGACGCACGACACACGAAGCGTGTGATATACAATGGACTTATAATACAGAACAGAAAAACAATTCTAATAAATGGGAGAAAGTGGTGATAATTTTTTAAATTATTCGAATTTAAATTATAAACATATCCTATTTATAAATATAGCCTAAATTTTTTTTTTTCTATTTGAACTATTTTATATCGAATAACTGGAACTATAACAATAGGCTTAGGTTCTCTGGTGGATAGAAGCCCAAGCGCACTACGATAGCGGGCAGCGTCCCGCTATCGTGCGAAGGCGCAGCCTGAGCTCGTAAGTGCTGAAAGGTACGTACGGTATGATGCGGGAAGCTGAGTTTTGAAACAAAATCGAATTTGTTGATAGTTCATAAGATCATTTCCCTATCTAGTTTTCACATTCAGTTGTACTTGTTTTATTATCATGTATAAAGAAAAAGAGTACAGATATAACAATGAACTATTTAAATGTTGATAATATCGAGTCCATTGTGTAGTTCTTCTGCAACAGTTTCATGTGTAACTTTTAGAAGATGATGAATACTATCCTTCGTCTCCCATGTCTTCTTATGAAAACTTTCCATTCCTTCGAATTTCATTGAAAATAAGAGAGCTCTGCCGCTCCAGAGAATTTCTTTGAGGCTAATGCATCCCGTATTCATTGTCGATCTGCGACGTAGCTCATTGAAACAAAACTTCAGAGCAAAGATGAAGGTATCGATCTGAACACTTTCTTCTTTTACTTCCTCCATCATTTTCTCGATCCTCATTCGTAAGCCATCAAGAGTTGGTGAATTCACGTAGATGGTGAAAGAATGAAATGCTTCGAGAATTTTGAGTTTGGAGACTTTTTCATGAGCTTCTTGCTTTAAAATTTTGGGACTCGGGGTGCTGCAGACTTCGATATTTCGCTTGTTATTATTCGAAGGTGATGCTTCGGGTTCGACAAGACTGGTTTTTTGAAGTCTGAAAATCCGTTAAATAGAATATTTCTTAAAAATTTTTCGATTATTACCGATCAACAACTTCTTTGTAGAGCGGTGCCTGCTCCTCGTGTTTATCCTCCCCAATTTTCGGCATTTCCGATTCGGTGTTGTACCTGAAACAAAAAAAAATTATAAATTTAAAATGAGATGAAGAATTGATGGAAAAAAAGTTTTTGTGGTAGAAAAACGGCGCAAAAAAATCGTGTCCTAACTCGCGAAGCATATTTCGATCCTACTCGGGCGGATATATGGTGATGGTGGAATAATTTTTGAAGTCAGACAACAATCAAAACATCGAAAATTAACGCGAAAATTGAGAAAAAAACGGAGAAATTTGGGCCGATTTAAATTCGTAAACAGCTTTCTTTAATTTTAAAGGTGCATGCACTTTTTTTGGTTTTGGGTCTTGCAACGAAAACAACTTTTTAAATAATTTTGAAATCGGCCCGTCGGGTCACTTCTTAATTAGCTCCAAAAAGAATGATCTTCAAGGGTAAACAATTGAGAACTTTTAGTAATTGATGAATCGTGATATTAATGTTTTTTAAACATGGATAATCAGAAAGATAGTGAAAAACTCCAAATTACGCTTTATTCGTTTTATATTTCAAAAAAAAAGTCTGAAAATCAATAAGAAGAAAACGAAAAAGTTAAAAAATTGATGCAAATTTGATGGGGAACAGTAGAGTTTATCGGTGGTTTAATGAATAAAAATGTAGATAATTAGCCGATGAGAATCGACAAAGTTGCTTCCAATCCCTGTCTGATGATACCAATTGGGATTCGCTGAAAAAAAATTGGTTTTGAATTTGAATTTGCGAAAAAAAACAAACAAACAAACAAACGAACCTCCTTTTCAGCTCTGATGAGCATGGAATTAACATCTTTTTTAACCATCTCTGAAAATCCATGAAGAAATGGAATATGCATTAATAGAATCCAGAGACGAAAGTTCATGAGGAAAGGAATCAAACCAAACGATTCATCATCAATTTCGAGCTTCGAAGAAGTATTTTCTTTGATGATACGCAAACCAGAAGATAATGCCAACAGAATAGTTTCATTTGGAATTTTCTGAAAATTGAATTTATTAATATCCAAAAAAGAAAATAGTTGAACTTACCTCATTCGATTTCTTCAAATTATTCATTTTCGTTTTAATTTCTTTTTCAAAATCTTGTAATTGTTGAACATCGAAACTCATGACAAAATTGTGGAACGTTTGGATGATCTCCAATTTTGAATTCTGCTTATCCATTTCAACATTTTTTTCAGGTTTTTCTTTCGGAATAGAATCATAGGTCACAATCTCTTCGATATAATCATTTCCTTCGTCCACAACCAAACAAACATTCTCTTGTGTTTCACATTCGAACGACTCTGATTTGATTCTTTTATTGGCCGGTTCCATGAATGCTGTCTCATCCGTGTGTTCGTTGTTTTGTGGTTCAGATTGTGGAAACTTTGGACCTGAAGCACTATCGTTCAACTTCTTCATTATCCTTTTTCTTATACTCACCATTCTCCTTAATTTGATTGTCACCAGCAGAATTCATTTCGGGGATAGATGGTGTTTCACCAATCAATGCTTCTTCATCTACTACAACTTGATGATCCTTTGTATCTCTAAATTCTCATAAATAAAACTAAAACAATAGAATTCAATCTCACTCTTTAAGAACAATCAGTGCATCACTTGCAGAGACAGTTGTTTGCTCTGAATTCATTTTGTTGTCCGGTTTTTGAGCTGAGTGAGTAGACAAAGGAGTCTGTTATCTGAAAAATATTTTTTTTGGTCAAAGAAAAAGAAAATGAGTGATTTGAAGAGTAGAAAAAATAATGACAAAAAAATCGATATTTCTAATCACGAAAAAAATCAAAAATTGGATGAAAAAATGTAAAATCGGGCAAGAGATGGATAGATTCCAGTGGGGAATAATTTTATGAACCAAAAAAACAATCAAAAAACGGAAAATTAACGCGAAAATTGAGAAAAACGGAGAAATTTGGGCCGATTTAAATTCGTAAACAGTATACTGTAACTTCAAAGGCGCATGCACTTTTTTTGTTTTTGGGTCTCGCAACGAAAACAACTTTTTAAATAATGTTGAAATCGGCCCGTCGAGTTCCTTCTTAATTAGCTCAAAAAAGGTTAATTTTCACGAAAAAGAAATAAATTTTTCTTTAAATAGGTAAGCGCAATATAAGTGATAACGTTAACACCAACTGTCACTATAAAAATTGAAAGCCTGAGAAATGTGAACAATCGAAAATGTTTAGTAATTGATGAAGCATTCTAAACGAGAGACAGAGAGAAAGATCCAAAAAGATTCTTTTTTGTTTTCTTTGGTATGGTATTAATGTATTTTAAAACACAGATAAACAGAAAGATAATGAAAAACGCAAAGTTACACTTTATTTGTTTGTTATTTCAATAAAAAATTTTGATAAAAATGTGAAATCATGACGAAAATGAGTCAATTAATTGAAGTCTTTTGCAATAAAGCAACAATTGATGATTACTGGGAATTCGTGGAATTGTTGAAAACATAATGGGCATTTTTTTGCTTTGATGCAATAGTTGATGACGACATTCGTTACAACATGTATGTCCACAAGCTGTAAAGAAAACAATACTATTCAATGTTGAGAAACAACACAGAAACGTACAAAGTAGAATAGGAATGTTCACAAATTCTCTGAAAATTTCAGCGCAGATGGGGCAAGAAACCAAATCTCTGTATTTTGCTTTATTCTTTTCGAGGGTAGCGCGAACCAATGTCAACTCATTCGCCAATTTTGAAATTTCCTCCACGAGAGCGATTTTCAGCAGTTCAAATTTCCCCTCTTCTTTGCTCTTGATTTCTTCTACTGAATTACTAGTGAAATGAGAGTGTTTACTCTGTTCACAAGTACGAGTTTGTATCTTTTCTTGTTTTGAATCCAGATCAACCGGCTTCTGTTCTTCATCATATGTTGCAGTGTACGATTTTTTATCCTCATTGGTGATTTATATGATCTGAAATGAAATTGAATTTTATTTTAACAACAACAAAAAAAAAACAGTCTAAAAATAGGTGGAATTGGAAAGCATTTACACTTAAAATGAGAAACAAAAAGCAAACCATTTTCATTTTATTTTTGGAAAGTTTATTATCTTTGAACGGGTTTCATCACGACATCAACAATAGAGCACAACGGCCAACAAAAACCTAAGAAAAAAAAAACAAGAGAGAAGGTTTGTGGCTTGATTAACAACAAAAATTGAAAAGAAAAAATAAAAATTAACAGTTGAACAGAAGATTATAAATCCTTCATTGAATGTGGTGTCCTTCTTGTTCGGATGATCCAATTTCGATAACGCTAGGTGGTGTTTCTGTTGGTGTCGTACCCCCAATAACTACTGTATTTTTATTTTTCAGAAGAGTCTTCTGAAATTAGAAGGAAAAAATTAATGTTTAGTCATTTACAAAAGTTACCGAAATGTCGAACCCGACGTTTTCGAAAATCTTCATTTTCTGGTCATCAGTAAATCTTGATTGGCATTCTATCCAATCCACACACCTGCTGAGGAGCAAATTACATTCAAGCTTGACTGCCGCGTCAATGATATCTTCCACGGTTTCATCTTAAAATTATAATTCTTCACTTCATAATAATACACATTTCTAGTCTCACCATTCAAGCTGTCTTCTCCGGTTAGAACTTCCATTACCAATTGGAATTGATCAGGTGAAATATGGTTGGCTCTGATTACAGTTTTACGTGCATTCATAATTTGACTTGCGTTAATTTTTGATTTGATTGCTCTGCATTGATGCACCAAAAGCTGAATAATTAACCACATTTTAATAGTTATTTGGAAATTGAAAGTCTCACCCATCGGTTGGTGTAAAATTTTTGGTTTTGAACGATCACGGTCAAATCGGAATAAATGTCATTCTCATTTCCAAATTCCTTTTTCTTTTTACGAATAATTCCAATTATTTCATCAATGTTGGCACGAATTTCGATAATCACCGAATCGTTAACAACAAACTGATTCTTCAATTCGATCCAATCCATAAATTTTGGGTCGCCACAGGCATGGTCAAAAGATTGATCAAATTTCTTTTGGAATTGTTTTTCTTTTGTTGTTCCAGTATCCGATGTCACACAGATGGTACCGTCTAACTGCACAGACCATTCACTGCTATTGTCACCACTTTTTGCACATGTCATATATACCCCAAGAACGGATTCTCTTTTTTTGGCTATAATTGCCCTGAAATTTTTTTTATCGTTTTTACATATTTAGTATCTTAATAATATAAAATACCAATATAAACCAAAGTGGAGTTCATGTGGAGATGCCAAAATCGCACTTTCGTTCTCTTCCATTGTTGAGATCTTTTGAAATTTGTGTGTGATGACAAACGATTTATAAACCATAATAATGTTTTGAAAGTCGAACCTTAACATTAATTATTATCAAATTAACAAAATAAGATTAGGTAAAAATCATCTACCCTTTGAGAAATTACGCGAACTATCATAATTTTATAAATTATTTCTGCGAATTTCGATAAAAATGTTGCATTTTCAACTCTGAAACTATTCTAGTCGAAGTTTTTGAGAAGGATAACTTATTATTTTTGAGTTTAAGGCAACAAAATTAAGATTTTGTTTTTGTATATTATTCATCCGAAAATAGTACAAGATGGGTTGTTGCTTTTTGAAATTAGCGCTGAAATAAAAAAAATATATATATATATATAAATACATGAATGTTCAACAACAAACATTTCTCAAGAAAATACAAATACAAAGAAAAATGGATGGATATCGAATTTATTTTATAAGCAAAATGTGTGAATAATTATTGATTTGAACTGAACATACGCTTCCGATAATAATTTTATAGTGATCGATTGGAATTTTTTGTAATTTCCCATCAATTATGCCATATTTGGTATATTTTATTGATACTTGTTTTCCTGAAAAATGAAATTTTTCATGTATATGTGTGTCAATCTCTCAATAGCGTTTTCTCTATTAATATCATTATTCAAATGGGAATAATCCATAACAATTTGTCTCAAATTGTACCTGAAATTAAAATACAACTCAAATTGTTTTTACTAATCTACGAAATAAAAACAATTAAACTTCTCTGTTAAAAGTAAGCATTGTAAATATGTATTTGTTCCTCGACGAAAGCCAACTTTTCGAAGAAAAATGAAAATATCATAGAAAAAGGTTAGAAATCCGAATCCATGAAAGATATTGAGAAGATTTGTGAACAATCAATACTGAAACGACTTGTTTAACCAAGAAAATAATTATTAACTTACAATATATATTCAAAAATCAAATATTGTCTCTGGAACGATGCGTTTGATTTAAAAAAACAAAATAATCGGTGATTTTTTCGTGCATTTTTCAGTGAAAATCGTCAATTTTCATTAATTTACCACGATTAAAATGTATTGTTACCTGAAAATCGGAAAAATTATCGAAAAATGAAGAAAATAGGACGAAAAAGCACAAAAAGCGCCAAAATTCAAGTGATTTCGCCGTTCTCCACGAGGAGTACACGCGCGCCATGGCCTAAGAATCCGCAGAAGCGCGGCATTTACAAAGCATCAATTTTCGGTGTTTTTTCAGAAGATTTGAAAGAAAAATCGATTAATAATTTTTTTCAACACGAAAAGCACACAAATCACTCAATAAAATACACAAAAATCGCGTTTCTGTGTTCATTTGAGTTGATATGAAGTGTTTCAGTAATTTTTTTCTAAATTTCACAGTTCATAGTGTTTATAGTAATGCATACGAATAAAAATATTCATTTTATTGTATTATCATGTGGTAACACTCGTTGAAAATGTTGCTATTTGTCAATTTAACCATTTTATAAATTAAAAATAACGATTAGGTGCAGAGTGAGTAGTCAGCCTACTCTCAAAACTCTTACTTTTCTTAGACCATCTTCTCCTCCACCTCGTAGATGTTTGAGAAAATAGATTTTTATTAGAGAATGTGCTAAAATTGAGCTGAAAGGTGAAAAAAAGAAGAAGAAGATAAATCTGAAAATAGATTAAACGACGAGAACAAGAGGGAGGAAAAACTCGTATACGGCCAGTCTCGGACCTTGCTCATTAACCTAAGCCTTCTTCATCTGGATGCTGATAAAAGTCCAACATCTTTGCGGCACGGAGATATGGTTGAAATTATGCATTATTGTTGGAAACTTCAGTGTAATGTTATTCAGAAGAAAAAAGAGATTTAATTTCAAGCCCGGCGGTTTTTGTTTAACCACCCGAATACCTGTAAAATGCAATAGACGATGCATAGTTGAGATCGGTGTTTATTCGTACAGAAAGAATGTATTTTTGAAATCTTACTATGACGAACAATTTCATCCTAAAATCAAGAATAGTTGGTACAATAAATCTCAATTTGTCAAATTTTTCAAGAGGATCTGGATAACGACAAGGGGGCGATGGGAAAAGGCAATGGGGGTGGGGTGATATTAATAAAACAAATTGATTATACAAGACATAAGAAAATATGTGAAGCAATAAAACAAATAAAAATATATGGCACTAATCATTAGAAATGTATGAAATGGCCTAATGATAATAAAACATTAACACGTGTTGTTACAATTATAAAAACTACAAGATGTATAATGATAGAGACGGGGACGTGTTACAAGAATTCCCATCGGAATGGTGAATGCGATTCTGGGTGTTCTTGAATCAAGTGTTTCCGATAGCATTGGTATCTTAAGTACATATATTATCAACAGAAAGCTTTTGTCAACTTACTTGAGACTTTCCGATGAGTTACAGACAACACAGAAATAGCTTATATCTTTGAATTCGTTTTTGTGGCATTTTTGCCAGTGTTGAATGCTATCACGGGAAGTATAAATTTCCTCTTCTGGATAACAACCATTCACTGGGCATGAATAGGGAGGATCTTGCTGCCGACTACAGAAAATTAAAATTATAATGTGTTGTTATATTACCTACGCATCTCTTACCCTCCAAATCCTCCAAACAGCTCGTTTCGATCCGATTCTTCGATCCATTTGTTGAAACTTCTGATGGTTTTTTTGAGATCCAACTTTGGGTTATTCATAATCGAATCCCTCAATTCTTCCGGAGACGATAAAAGAATGTTCTGAGCCTTTTTCCATCCTTTTACATTAGATATATCCATTACGACTCGTCTCTCTTTCACACTGTATTTGATCTGAAAAGTTGTCTATATCTTCAAACTGTGAGGACGAAAATGGTGTTTAGAAAAT
The DNA here is from genome assembly GCA_963932035.1 of Caenorhabditis wallacei. Classification (NCBI taxonomy): domain Eukaryota; kingdom Metazoa; phylum Nematoda; class Chromadorea; order Rhabditida; family Rhabditidae; genus Caenorhabditis; species Caenorhabditis wallacei. Next base: position 61,257 of record OZ009931.1, read on the forward strand.
TTAGAAACAATGAAACAAAACAATTAATCAAAACTTGTTACTCACTCCTCTATTGTTAGCTTGCTTATCAACTGTATCCGAATCGAGGTGATGATAGTTGAGCTTCGCCCATGGAGATCTTTCGTAGATTGCCTGTTGCCAACAGCATGCAGTTGGTGTGGAATGGTTAGTTGTTTGAATACCATCCAACAAGACTCTACAAAAAAAATATTCAATGAAATATTTCTCACTGCGCATGATGCTCGTCTCACTGTATGTATCGATTAGCTTGTATGGTGTCTTGCCAAAAGTTAGAAGACAGTGACCGTTGAATGTCGCGGTGGGATATCAACATTTCTGAATCAACTTCTGTGACAAAAGTCTCGATAAGTCCTTTGGCGTAACCATGGCTGAAAGGGGAAATACAATAATTAAGACTGATTAGGAGAGTCAAAATTATGGTACCTGAATGAGCGAGAAGTGAAGAGTCTCGCCGGTATTTTGAATTCATCAGCAATTGTTTCCATTGAAGCCTTAACACTTTTCAATGGCATCGTTGACAGAATTTTGTCATTTGAAGCACGTAGGAGTGGGAATCGTCTGAAAAGTTTTGTAATCATATAAATGAAAAAATCTTGCCAACACTATTACTCTTTCAAGTGACGAGTGAGCAAATATTCGCTTCCTGGTAGCGGTTCACGTTCTTTGTCGAATAATTCGTCTAGATCGACATTGCCAATCATTGCCGACAAAAAGAGTAGAGCAATGGTCTCGTTTGGCATCCAACACTCAACACCATTCGATGAAACTTTTGGATAAGAAGACATAATTTTTTCAGGAGTAACTAAGCGAATGTTTCCGTTTCGTGAATGTGTCACACTAATCTCTGCCCGTAATCGAACATTGTTTGGGTGATCGTTGGGATGACGAGAGCAACGCCAGATCTTTACATCGTTCGATGACATGTAGTCGAAACTGACAAAAGTGGTCGCTTCTACTTCTTCCGCTTTCACTTCCTTATTCCCATTTTCGAAACGGTTTTTTTTGTCGACGTCATTGTCACATTTGTGGTCGTTCTCTTCTGTAAAACGTATCATCTCAACCACCAAACTAAGTCAACTAAGATGCGCACCTGTTGAGGACTCCGCTCTAATCGATCCAATGTTTAGTCCTGTCCCAGACAGGAGAAGAGCAAGCATGATTGACTGCACGTGGAGTGGTGTCGTGAAAGTTGGATGATTGACCAACATCTTCGAGATATCACCGACGCTCAGAGCGTATTCGTCCATTTTTACATCTCCCCAATTTGCTGTTGTTTTTGCTGATTTTGTTGCTGTGGTCTTTGCTGTAACTGTTGTTGGTGATGATGCAGTATCTGTTGCTGTTGTTGTTGTGGTGATTTTGGTCGTGGTGATGGTTGATGTTGCGTTTGGATTCAAAACTGATCTGAAAAAGAAACACATGGATAATAGATTTTAGGAAAATTGAGACAATAACATACTTGACTTTTTTCCAAATTTTTTGAGACTCCTTCGTTGGCATTACACATGAGCTTGGCATGATGCAACCTGAATAGGTGAAGAATGCAAGTAGACCAGCTGTCACTGTATTTAACGTTGAGTTCTCCTTCATGGCAGCTCGATCTGAAGGTATATACACGGTTCAACAGCCCCATCAATACTCTAAGACAAACAACTTACGTTCTACTATGTTCTTTTTCAATGGCGATATTCGAGAAGTTGGAATACTGTCATACCAAAGAATAAATTCTGACACCATATCCGCTTTTTGATCCACTGTCATTTCAGTTATCGAGTGAATGACATTTTCAGTGAAAGTATTCGATGAGGCTGGTTCGGTTAGACGAAGGACTGAGCACTTTTTTAATCCCATAAACACTAAAAAATATAGTGCAGAAGAGGCAGCTCGGCGAATCGTGTCATTAGAAATCGTGGCAAGTCTCATTTGTTGAAATAAACCGCAATCCTCATGGGTCATTTTCTCGTGGAAGTATTCATTGAAATGTTCACTTTTTGGCATTGAATCATCACTGAATCCATTCTGTTTCATTTTGAGTCGGTAAGCACGTGCACTGGCGTAATATTTTAAGAAGAGCTGAAAAAAAAAGTTTATTTTGTGATCACATAGGTGTATCATATATCAACTCACCTCCACATTCGTCTGTAGCAAACCATTCATACCGCCAAGAGGACTACTACCGAGATCTTCTGAAAACGAGATTATAAAAATTAAATCATGCGCTTCTATTGAAATACCTTTTTTAATTCCGTTGTCGTCGTCAAATATTCTCAACTTTTTGGGTTGATATGCTTCAACAGCCAATTGACGTTGAGCGCCATCCAAGAGAATTGGATAATCAGTAGAAACAATCGATGGAATTATATTACTTTTATTGTCATCGGCACTCGAATCGTATTTGTTTGTTGACCAATTGTGTGTACGTTTGAAAGCGGAACGATGTGATGATGATGCTGCCAAATCATCCATATTTTTGAAAACCTTAAAAAATAGAAATTGATGTGTGTGTGTGTGTGTGTGTGAGTGTATACTGGAAAGCAAAAAGCAGAATGAGAAGCAATTTTAAATTATTTGAAGAGATGCAAATTGCAAAAATAGAAAAAAAAATGGCGAAAATGGCAAGGTTAAGCTCTAATATCCGAAGTTGTATACAGCGACGAATGAAGCACACTAATAACGAGAAAATTCGGACGATTTTGAATAAAAAACAAGGAAAAGTGAAGCGAAACACTGAAATTCTGGAGGAAAACAACGAATTACCGAAAAGTGTGAAAGCTAAAATGAATGCGACACGCTACTGTATTACTCGTAAAGAAAACCCCGACGGGCCGATTTTTGTTGAACCTTTTCATGGCGGAAATCAAGATGAACATCTATCTGATAAAAAAAAAAACGGTTAGGTAAAGCACTGGGAGACATTTTTTTGCAAAAAAAATACCATTTTTTTTTAGTTTTCGTATTAAAATAGCTTTAAAAAGAAGCAATAAATAGTTTTCGAGTAAAAACCAGCAAAGCATTTCAAAAATTGAGGAAATTTGGCTATTTTTTTCGGGAAAGTGTGAAAAAAGCCAGTTTAAATGACTACCGACAAATAAATAAGTGATTTGGAGAAGAAATCATTTGAAAAATGATCACATATAATTGAAAAGAGAAACAGGAAACAAAAAAAAATTGGAAGTAGATTGTGGTAGGTATGGCTTGGTCTCACAACGAAAACTCCCTTTAAATTATCAGTCCCCTATTTTTAAATGTTTTCGAACGACGCTCCGCCTCACTCACACATAAAACATAGCGGGCGGCGGAACCCGCGAGGTGTCGGTACATGCGCTAGAACTACTCCAGCGATACGAGAGGAGGGGTGCTCGGCTAAACTTGGTATTTAGACTTATAAACCTGAACGTAAATGGTCGGGATTTTTGGAAAAGGAGTTGCTTACGAGCCGCAACACCTTTTTCCGAAATGAACGTCATCCGCCAACTTGCGGTCACTCTGAACTTTGAATTTTGGAAAATATTTTTCAACAGAAAAAATAAATACTCGAAAAAAAAATCACAAAAAGCAAAAGAAAGAAACATTATAGGAGATACAAAATCATACAAAATAATCGTAATGATCAATTGGTCATGTGTTGAGGGGAGTCAGTAAAAGCATCAAGTTTTTGGACTATTCACAAAGTTCTATTGATAAAGAAACTACGTTTTTATTTGGATAATGCTGTATAATGATTGCGAATGATAAAAAAAAAGGACTTTTAATTTCAATTTAGCCAATTTATATTTAGAATAACTCGATAAATAATTATATGAAACGGGCAAAGAATTGATTAGATTTATACTATTTTTCTTTAAAAAAAAACTATAATCTGACTCTAACTAAAAATGTACTACTTCTTATTGAATCTCAATAATTCAAAAATCTACATAACATTTTCATCCGCAACAATCAAACACCTGTGATAAGTCGTATTTCACTATCAAGTAAAGATAAATATATTGGGGCTAGCATTAATTACAACCCAATCCCGTTTTACATTTGTTGCCCAATTTACAATCGAATTTTGTTCTCTTTTTTATTGATTAAAAATGATTCTTTTCAAGCATTTGAATATTAAAAAATTTCTAATATGATTGGCGGAGGTGGAAAAAATGAGCTGATGATTTGAAACAAATTTTTGTATAATATAATAGAGGGACACATTGTTGATCATTTTCTGAATGATTGCATTTTACAGAAAAAAATTTCCATGACCAATCAGAAAATGCTCAGGAAGCTGCTGTTGATGAATTAATTGGTAAAAATGAAGTGATAGAGGAGAGAAATTTGAAAAGAAGAAACAAAAACACAACAAAAATAACAAAGAAGTTCAAAACAATTAAGAGAAAATATGAAAATTATTGTTTGTTGTGTTGAAGAATACAAAAGCAAAATGGACATATAGCATCTCTTTTGACATCTGATTGATAGCAAGAGTTGCAGATGCGATGAAAGCATGCTGTAAAACATAATTTCTTATTTTTGAAAATAATTGAAAATGTAAAACTTACGTTTCAGGTTGATTGGTTCTCTATATGGCGATTTGTAGATAACCTGACAAAGATGACAACTATTTGATTCCACCATTGGGTTTGCTTGACGCCATATCTTGTATTTGAAGATTTTTAAATTGTAGTGTAATTCAGACATTTCCTCATCGACAGCATTTTCGATGTTGTTGCCCGTATTCAATTGCCTATCCATTTGTTCGACGAGTCTCTGAAAATATCATATATTAGAATTAGAAACTACGACAAAAATTGTATTATTATAATTTTCCTTCGATACTATTTTTAATCTTCTTTCAATGCTATTAGAAAGGTAATTAAGAAGAGCATTACTATGTTTTGATGCGCGTTTTTTACTGTATATGGTACATACAGAGATAAAAATTATACAAAAAAAAATTGGCGTTATATCATTCACTTAGAAAATGTGCTTTTAGTTGCAAAAATTGCCTTTTTTTTTGTTTTTTCTAAGCATTTTAGTGTTAAAAAAAAAAGAATAATGCCCAGATGGATGTTGAAAAATAAATAAATCGATATAAATTAACGATATCAATCAGACACAAAAAAGAAACAAATTTAAAATAGTTTTATTTTTTGATATAATGGAAAAGGCATAACAATGGCATCAGAGCAAGTGATCAAATTACAACCATAATGGAGACAAAATGAAATTTTAAAACAACAAAAACAGGTGAAAATTGTGATCGGTTATTGGATGAGCTTAAAAGAAGAAGAATAAAAAAGAGAAATACCATTGTTTATATCATTCAGTGTGTAGTTTCGAAGAATTCTATATTTCAGATGATCATTCGATATTCGTAGACGCTGATTGCGCTATCCGATGATGTTGATTGTGTTATTCGAGTACGTAGAGCTGATTTCTGGAAAATAAAACGATGTATCCTTTATGTAAAGGCATTTCTACACAACACAGCATTTAAAAACAAAATTAAACCTATTTTGTCGATAAAAACGACTATTTTTTAATTTTTAGTGATCATTGTGCGATTAATTTGTTGAAAGTCTTCAATTGGTAAGTTGAACTAAATAAATAAATACCAACTTACAATATATGTGCATTTTTCACTCGAAGAATCGATTGAATTTCGAAAAGTCCATAATCGGTGATTTTTCGTGCATTTTTTAGTGAAATTTATCAATTTTCATCAATTTGTCACGATTAAAATGTATTGTTACCTGAAAATAGGAAAAAATTATCGAAAAAATGAAGAGAATAGGACGAAAAAGCACAAAAAGCGATAAAATTCAAACGATTTTGCCGTTCTCCACGAGGAGTACACGCGCGCCATGGCCTAAGAATCCGCAGAATGGCGGCATTTACAAAGCATCAATTTTCGGTGTTTTTTATCCGTTTTAAGGTGAAATTCGATGATTTTTCAGAAAATTTGAAAGAAAAATCGATTAATAATTTTTTTTCGACACGAAAAACACACAAATCACTCACATTTCACCACAACTTCCAACTTTAATCGTGAGAATCGGACTTTCGAAAGTGAAAACTTCTACTTTAAAATTAAACAAAATACTTGTTAATGTGTGAATATTTGGTGATGTAAATAACCCCGGCGGGTTTGAATTGGAAGAGCTATTTTACGAATTAAATCAACAATTAGTGATGTGAAATGCGATTCATTGTACACAACCATACTGATTATTCATTGTCATTTTTAGAAATGGCCACTATAAAGCGGAGAGTGATGGGTAATGATAGTTGTGATTGATGGTTTTGAAGAACGTAATAAGTATTAACAGGATACGTCTATGGAATATTGATTGGAGATTAAACTGGGCGAGCCGATTAAAATAGAGTGTATAAGAAAGATTATGAATATCTGGAGAAATAAAAATAATAATGAAGCATCAACACAATTTTTGTGGGTAATTGAAATATAGAGAAAAAAGAAAAAAGAAGAGAGATCATAATATAAATGAAAAGAAGAACAAAAAATTATAATAATAACGAAGAGAATTAAAATTTGAAAAATAATGTTATGGGTTGAAAATTGGGGAAAATGAAGGTTTTTAAAATTCTATAAAGAGGAAACCATTACTCATTGCTTAGAATATCAAGTAATAAATAATTTGTTGACATTTCAAACGCACCAAAGCGTCTTCTGCATGTTGGACATCGTTTGTTTTCCTTAATTATATGAAAGCATTCTTTGCACATTGTGTGCCCACACACTGTAAAAGAATTTTTGTTTTTTATCATCGTGTCACATTACAGCCCCCTTCCACTCCCCCTTCTCCAGAAGCACAATTGATACCCAAAAGATAATACTTACTAAGTGTAGTAGGCAAGCGTTTGATGTTGTCAAATTTATAGTAACAAATGCTACACCTTAGGAGGTCGTCCATTTTCTCATTTTTCATTTTCAATTCTTCTTCTTTCTTTTCCAAATCCACTTTCAAATTATCCATTTCCATTTTCATTTTTTCAAGCTTAGATTCCAAGCTTTCGATATGTTCAATATCGATGGACATTTTCTGGAAATAATGAAAACATAATTTCTAATCAGTGAAATATGATATTTTTACAAAAACTAACACCAAAAAAGTTTTCAATCAAACTTCTACAATTTCAAATTCTTTCTTCTAATTGGGGCCCATCGGATTTAAAAAAGAAACACAATAAAATGTGGTCCTCGGTGACGTGGAGGGAAAGTTTAATAAGCCGACAAGTACTGTTTCATACATATATAATCAATCAAATTCAACTCACACTTTTCAGTGGTGGAAACAGATCCTCTAAAAATCTGGCTTCAAAGTTGACGTATGATTGGGAGAGCTGAAATGAAATATTTGAAATAAAATGCAGAATGTTATAAATTGAAATCGTATTGATTTTTTTTTGCTTATCACTATATCTAACCTCTGAACAATGAATTCTCCTAGACGGTTCTTCGTGTAACTTTAAGGCAATCCAACCACGTTCACAGGCTTGTGCCTGCAAAATACGTTGTTTGTGAAAAGAAAAAAAAAACAGGAAGACACACCTCAACGACGAATGAACGACCATCGTAATCGTCATCTGATTTTTGAATTAAACCGAGTGGATCGATGATATGCTCTATTTTTATCTCATATGATTCTATGTAGAATGCTTTTGTCCTCTTGTTGTATCTGCTCGTAAATCTAGCAGCAATCTGAAAATGCATATCTAATATTTTATATTTATAATAAATGTTGGCTCACGATCAACTCTCCACTAGATCTGTCAAGGCGTTTTGGAAAATATTTTGAGAAACAATACAGTGTATCTGGTTGTTCAGCAATATCATTGAGGCCATTGGAATTGTGATGGTCTAGAGTGACTTCTCCATTGTAATTTTCAATGTATACAGTAACCCTGAAAGAATGAAAATTCATAAAATAGAAAGAATTCCTTTTTAAAACTACCATGACCATATGCCAATCTCTAGATTCAACTTTCTATCTATCTCAATTATACCAACTGGAACATGACGAGAATAGAACAAGAAGTTTCCTTTTCCATTTAATTTGAATCCAATTACAATTCCATAAATATAAGTTCGTTTGGATAGAATAGTCCTTGAAAATTGTGGTGTTGGTGGTGTTGGTGGTGGTGGTGGAGTTTGATACGGTAGAGATCGTCGATAAATGGGTTGAGGTGGTGGCAATGGGTGGTGTGATTGATTCATATAGTGATCGAAGTGATCATTTGAATAAATATGACGAGACATTGGAAGTGTTGAACGCGTTAGGCAAAAACTAATTTCAATTGATGATTCCAACGCGGATTTAGTATTGTCGTGGAATCACGTGGAACAAGTACTCACGTTAGTCACGTGTAAACAGTTCTTTTTTTTTTTGCCTTTGCCACGTATATTTTATCATTAAATAAATTCTTTCAAAAAATATATGTTACAGTGCAAATATGAGAAAAATGAAAGAAAAAAAAAATCATATTCAAATCTATTTATTTTTTAAACAATCTCATGAACATTCACGACTCCATATGTTATCATTGGAGTGTCCAGGAGAACTCCTCTTCTCAAGTTCCACCAATTGGGAAAGTTTCTACCCTTGTAGACGACAAAAATGTATTTTTTGTGGAGACTTCCATCAAAAAGTTCCACTTGATAGTCATTATTTTTCCAAATTTGTGAAGCCGATAGAACAGTTGCTTTGATTGCGGTCAGAACGATAGTGAATCTGATTTGAAAAAAAAAAAACCAAATTTCCTATATCAGTTCTTTTACTCTTACCTATCCATGGGAATATCTATCTTGTAGTTCTTCTCGAGAACTCCTTTGCAGGTGAGAACGAACTTTTTAGAAGTTTGTGCTTTAATTATTGCATATTTTGGCGATACGGAATAGATACTCGCATTTGCTTTCCATTTAATTATCACATCTTTCATCTCATTATTTGTTATCACCAACGCCGTTTTTTGCTGATTTTTATCAACAATGAATTGTACCTGCATGATTTGTGGTTTCCAAATGTTCAAGCTCTTTTTTTTTTTTTTTTTTGAAAACTCACCGAATCGTTTGGATGGAATGTTAACTTGGGTAACTCTATTTTCTCGTTACCTATTTTATTGTCCATCTTAGAGAAAGTTCGTATTTGAATTGATTTTTCACACAACAAAATCGACACTATATTATCCCTTTTTTTTAGAATGTCACGTTTCAATTAATAAATCAAACATTCTTTTTATTTACCAGAAAATAAAAAGTACTAAAATAGCTGAAGAATTCTACTTTAAGGTCGTCGTACTATATTTTTATTTAAAAAAGATCAATGGTGTTAATCTTACAGAAAACAAAAAAGTTATAAAAAAACATACATTATCATAATAACTGGAAAATATTATCGAATTGATATAAAGAAATATAAAATTGAGTTAATAAAAACTAGCTTGCTTTGCTCGATTCGGTGATAGTCTCGAAAAATTGCACAACAAACACATATTTCTAAAATCTAGTTAATTTTTAATTGTCATGTACTCTCGAAATAAAATCATCCCTCATCCAGAAGCTTCCATCATCTAATGTGAACATTCGAATTTCACATACCGTAAAACCTGTATTAGAAGTGCCGGCCCTTCTATTTTTCGTGAGGTCTCTTGGGGGGCACTTCAATTAGAGGGGCACTTCAATTAGAGGGGGCACTTCTATTTTTCGCGGGTCGCTGAGAAGGGCATTTCTATTATAGGGACATCGTCTTTCGGTTAAAATTTTGTTGTTTTTACTTAACAATCTTTTAAAATCAACAATTTTATAACAAAGCAAAGCAAAAAAAAAAAAATGGAATTCAGTTAAAAAAGAACAATTGAAAAAATAGAGGGGGGGGGGCACTTCAATTAAAGGGGCACTTCAATTAGAGGGGGCACTTCTATTTTTCGCGGGGTGTCTAGGGGGGCACTTCAATTAGAGGGGCCCTTCAATTTCAGGGGCACTTCTAATACAGGTTTTACGGTATCTAAAAAAATTTGAATAAAAAATTATTACCTGCCTCTATTGAACTGCTCATATCTGGGTTCGCGTTTTAGATATCAAAAAAAGTGTCAACTAATGAATTGTTGCCGATGATAATAGCTACATTTCATTAGTTGACACTTTTTTGATATCTATAACGCGAACCCAGATATGAGTGGTTCAAATATGTCGTTAACTAAATGATATACAAAACGCTCATATTTCCTGCCACTATTGAAACACTCATATCTGGGTTCATAGTAAAGATATCAAAAAGTTGTCAACAGATAAAATGTAGCCTTTATTATGGTCAATAATTCATTAGTTGACACTTTTTTGATATTGGCTACGAGAACCCAGATATGAGTGTTTCAATTATAGCGATAACACGCACAAATAAGGATACTGTACTTTCAGGCTTTATAAAAACACTCATATCTGGGTTCGCGTTACAGATATCAAAAAAGTGTTAACTAATGAATTATTGCCGATGATAAAAGCTACATTTCATTAGTTGACACTTTTTTGATATCTATAACGCGAACCCAGATAGGGCTCGTTCAATTACGAGAAAGTATTTATTTTTCAATTTTTAATCAAAACTGATACAGATAGAGTTAGAAGTTTTTGAAGAATTCCACCATCCTGATGAATAATCTTGAACACAATCGTCTTTCTCCTATTCCTAAAGAAGTGTGATGGAATGAATTCTAAACATAATTTATCATCTATATGTACATCGTCCTTTTCTGCAATGTAAAGCTTTTCTTTAAACAATTACATTTCATCTTTCGAATTAGATTTGTATTATTCTCTATAATCAGCTCCAAAAATTCAGATAACAAAGTTACCGCAACACGGCGGATGACGGAATATTTTGGAGAAATAATGCAAATACACATTATTCCCAAAATATCCGACCAATATTTCTATTTTTTTTTTAGTTGGTGTTCCAAAACTGAGAATGCTATCGTTACTGCGCCGCGGGAGTAGTGATAACGTGTGTACCGACATCTCACGAGTTACGCCGCCCACTATACTTTGCATTGTGGTGAAAGCCGGCAGATGTCGGTACACACGATACTACTAGTAGGGCGAGGAAATGAGAAGGGCGATAAAGTTCACAAACGTAATTTAAACAAATAATTTCGATAAATAATAGTAGTGATGTTTGTTTCAGTTTTTAATGTTGATTAGAACAAATTAAAAGAGGCTTTTATTATGAAATTATTTTTTTTTGACAAAAAATATATTAAAACATCAATTTTCGGTGTTTTTTATCCGTTTAAAGATGAAATTTGTTGATTTTTCAGAAAAATTGAAAGTAAATTTTCTTTTCGACACAAAGACACACGAATCCCTCACATTTCACCATTATTTCCAACTTTAATGGTGGGAATCGGATTTTCGGAAGTGTAAAATTCTACTTTAAAATTAAACAAAATAATTGTTAATGTGTGAATATTTGGTAAAGCGAATAACCCCGGCGGGTTTGAATGGAAAGAGCAATTTTACGAATTAAATCAAAAATTAGTGATACGAAATGCGATTCATTGTCACATTCAACATATGCATTTTTTCTACAGTAACAATCTGTGTTGGGCTTTTAATAACATGATAAGCTAAACTTTTGATTGCCAAACAGAAGAAAAATCTCTCTTTGTCTATATTTCCTGGAATACATAAAACGAAAAACACATTCAAAATCCAAATTTTATTGCATTGAGTATTTATTTGAAAATTAATGAGAGAATAAGATTTATTAAAAACTTCTAATTATGAAGCACGGATATCAAGACAACAAGAAAAAAAAATATTTTAAATCAACACTTTATTATTTAGAAAAAAAAGAACAATTTAAGTATCATTATGAATTCGTTTCATAAGGCTCTGTGAGGTGCTCACGAAAGGGTTGGAATAATGTTCCCCGAAGGGAAAGGAGTGTTTTTATTTTTAGATGGCACAGGGTGTTACAATAAATTTTCAAAGCTATTTTAAGCTACTCGTTTAAGCTATTTTTTTTTTGAATTTAATATATGAAAATTAATTTGAAACCAAAACAAGAAAAAAAGCTTTGAAATTTTTGAGAAAGGTTTTGTAGCACTCGTTTCAACTGTGTCATTTAAAAATAATATTTCTCTTTTCGCTGCTTTGGCGAAAACTATTACAAAAATTCTCACAGAGTCTCACGAAAAGAAAGAAAAACAATCAACCTCTCAAAATCTGCTCCGCCTCCTCCTCCGATTCGTTGATTCCTTGTCGTCCACTCGTCCTTGCCCAATCGTCCTTCTCCGCTGCTGCTGCCTGTAGTCGTTGTGCCGTCGTGTTGCGAAGAATGGAGGTGCAACCTGAAAGAATAATAATAAAAATAAATCAAAGAGACAGGAAAAATTTCTGAAAATCGGATTTTTGCGAAAAAAAAATAATTTGCCTAAATTATCAACTTTTCCCCTATTTTTTTTTTTCTAAATTTCATGAAAAAAGGATTTTAACCGAAAAATTTAACTAAATTCTTCAAATTTTTGAAAAAAAAAGCGAAAAAAAACCAACAAAAATCGATAAAAATTTAGGATTTTAGGAAAAAAAAATCAAAATTCTCGCCCTCTCCCCTCTCTTTACTGCTTTCGTGGCGAGACCCATCCCGATAATTGCATGCGCCTTTAACCCAACTCTTAATTCAAAATGGTGCGTTTTTTCGCAAATTTCGTAGAAAAAAGCTGTTTTCATGAAAAATTTCACTTAAATTTATCGATAAAAAAAATAATAATTAAAAAAAATGAAAATTTGACCTTTTAATGAAAAATGAGTTTTTAAGTCAAAAAAATTTGTTTTTGGTATTAACTTGAAAATGTTGGATAAAAAATTCGGACACTTCACGAAAACAGGGAGAGAGAGAGAGAGAGAGATGGGTGCGAAGTTAGAATGAAAACACAGAGTAAGTGGGTGGAGCCTAATACAAGCTAGCGGCACACTCTATTATTATCATTATTCAAATCGGAATAATCCACAAAAATTCAACAAATTGCACCTGAAAATAAAACGCAAATAAAATTATTTTCGCTAACCTAATCTACGAAATAAAAACAATTAAACTTCTCTGTTAAAACTAAGCATTGTAAATTTGTATTATAGAGCATTGATTTGTTCCTCGACAAGTTCCAGATGAAAAAATATTCGGCAACACGAATAATAAAGCCAACTTTTCGAAGAAAAATGAAAATATCATTGAAAAAGGTTAGAAATCCGATTCCATGAAAGATATTGAGAAGAATTGTGAACAATCAATGCTGAAACGATTTGTTTAACCATGAAAATAATTATTAACTTACAATATATATTCAAAAATCAAATATTGTCTCTGGAACGATGCGTTTGATTTAAAAAAACAAAATAATCGGTGATTTTTTCGTGCATTTTTCAGTGAAAATCATCAATTTTCATTAATTTACCACGATTAAAATGTGTTGTTACCTGAAAAATGGGAAAATTTATCGAAAAAATGAAGAAAATAGGACGAAAAAGCACAAAAAGCGCCAAAATTCAAGTGATTTCGCCGTTCTCCACGAGGAGTACACGCGCGCCATGGCCTAAGAATCCGCAGAAGCGCGGCATTTTCAAAGCATCAATTTTCGGTGTTTTTTATCCGTTTAAAGGCAAAATTCTCTGATTTTTCAGAAAATTTGAAAGAAAAATCGATTAATAATTTTTTTCGACACGAAAAACACACAAATCACTCACATTTCACCACAATTTTCAACTTTAATGCTGGGAATCAGACTTTCGGAAGTGTAAAATTCAACTTTAAAATTAAACAAAATAATTGTTAATGTGTGAATATTTGGTAAAGCGAATAACCCCGGCGGGTTTGAATGGAAAGAGCAATTTTACGATATAAATGAACAATTAGTGATGTGAAATACGATTCATTGTCACATTCAACATAGACCTTTTTTCACACTGACAACCAGTGTTAGGCTTTTAATACTATAATAAACTAAACTATTGATTGCGAAACAAAAGAAAAATTTCTCTCTCTCTCTCTCTTTATTTATTTTTTTCATGGAATACATAAAATGAAGAACACATTTAATATCCAAATTTTATAATATCGAGTATACGGAAGATGGTAAAAAAGAATTCGACACGATTTGTCAAAAAATTTCTCAGTAGGAGAAATCGTGAGGATATTTCAATTGGAGATCGATTTCGGTTTGATCTTCACATTCTTCTTCAGAAGTTCCAATAGCAACCATCTTCATGACAAAAACATCGTATGGTTCATTGGTGTAGTTGTTTCGGTTATAATCCGCGTGGTATTGTCTCGCTCTAATTATTATCATTTTTTGAGCTGTGACATAAATACATAGGCCATATCTCCAGTGTTCCTCACCTCTACAATTGATATATGTTTTTTTTTGCAACCCCATTTGATTATAATGTATTCTTACATCAAACGGCTTCTAAAACGTGAAGTGATCATATTCCAAGTCCCCCCATGAAAGTGTTGAACCCAGCTTTGGGCAAACGTGCCAATTGGTAAATTTTGTGAGATCCACTTTTCAATCAGTGCGATAATGAATGTAGGATCCTGAGGCAGTAAAACATTCCATTGACGGATATTTTCAATCTGTAATCGTTTTCAATTATTACTTGATCAAAAATACTGAAACACTTACGCGGGCAATACCAAATTGTTCCAGGTCGAACATATCACGATATCTTGTCAAAAGTTGAAATGTATTCATTCGTCTAGGATGACAACGGCTCCAGATAGATTTGTTTGCGACCATGCTGCAGCAAACCAACAAAAGTGATCTGACACTAACAAAAACTCCTCTATTCAGATCAAATGAGTCCGTATCTAGAAAAGAATCCAATATATAGTAGTTCTATTAAACCCTCTAATTCACCTCTCAATTTCATACATTCCATCTCATCAACATCAAGAGCTGTTTCGAAAAGATGAGAAATTACTGTTCTTCCGAAGTTACCAAGAGTTCCAAATGGAATTTTCCCAGTTATACCATTGTTGTCAAGATCCAAAGCCACGAATTCGACATAGGCTTCACTGTCTCTGGTTTCTTCGATCCTTTCGAATGTCATAGAACGATAATGGATACGGGGATGGAATGGAACTCTTTGTCTCAACCATCGCCTCGATGGCTGATCCAACACTCTTCTGTTGTTGACGCTGAACAAAGAAATGTATTCAGATGAACAAGCCCAACAACAATCATTACATATCTCTCATTTCAAGACGATCGATAATCATCATTTGGTAATCTTCTGACAAATCGGTCCAGTCGGCCATTGTTTATTGGTGCTGAAAGAGATTTAAAAAAAAACGGGGTATGTATGGATACTTTAGTAGTAGTCGGTTCAGCCACCTTTGGCGTCCTCCCTCCTAGCTACGCTTAAAATCTAAATTTTGGAATACTTGGAGTTTTTTTTTTCTATTTGTATTATTTTATATAGAATAACTGGAACTATAACAAAAGGCTTAGGTTCTCTGGTGGATTGAGCTAAGTACACTACGATTGCGGGCGGCGTCCCGCAGTCGTGCGAAGGCGCAGCCTGAGCCCGTAAGTGCTGAAAAGTACGTACGGTATGATGCGGGAAGCTGAGTTTTGAAACAAAATCGAATTTGTTGATAGTTCATAAGATCATTTCCCTATCTAGCTTAAAATCCAAATTACTAATGGAATATGTTTGGATGAAATTCAAATTTTTTATCAGACTGAAACGTGGTTTTCACGTTTTTATTTAATTGAAAAACTTTTATCAAATTAGCTGTTTTTGAGATCTAAATTTTTAGTATATCAGGAAAAATATTAAGACGGTCATCATCACAAAAAAATTTCCCATCTTTATGTCTCATCTTCATTAAAGTTGGTCTACTACGAAAGGCGCTAGAGCTGGCGGCGTGCACACAGACAGACACACACACACACACAAAGATATAGAATTTGTTGAATGTTAATAGTGAAGATATAACAATTTACCTGGGTTCTTGCAGTGGAGAATTGAGAGAAGTGCTGGTTGCACTTTAGGAAAGATTTGAAGAATAAATTTTTTTTGTAAAGCAGAGAAGGGTCATCCACATACTCGGCCCCACGTTGACCCTATGTCACAGGTCAAACGTGAAAATTAAAACGTGAAAAAATTGTGTTGGAAAAAAATTTAGGAAAAAAAAATCACAATGTATTGTTTTTTTTTACTGAATACGAATAATTTTTGATGGATTTTTGCATAATAATTGACTAGCTATCACTGTATAAGTTAGTGAGGTAGAAAAATATGAAATGCCGAAGCTTATCAATTCAAATAATCGTCCATCACATAAAAAGTTTATTTGATATCATGATGTTCTAAGACAATTTTTTTAATTAAAAAATAATTCTAAAAATTTCAAAAAGTTAAGCTAAAATTTAAACAAAAAATTATTCCCCGCCTCTATTGAAACACTCATATCTGGATTCATGGTAAAGATATCAAAAAAGTGTCAACAGATAAAATGTAGCTATTATTATGGTCAATAATTCATTAGTTGACACTTTTTTGATATTGGCTACGCGAACCCAGATATGAGTGTTTCAATTATAGCCATAACACGCACAAATAAGGATACTGTACTTTCAGGCTTTATAAAAACACTCATATCTGGGTTCGCGTTACAGATATCAAAAAAGTGTCAACTAATGAATTATTGCCGATGATAAAAGCTACATTTCATTAGTTGACACTTTTTTGATATCTATAACGCGAACCCAGATATGGGTCGTTCAATTATGAGAAAGTATTTATTTTTCAATTTTTAATCAAAACTGATACAGATAGAGTTAGAAGTTTTTGAAGAATTCCACCATCCTGATGAATAATCTTGAGCACAATCGTCTTTCTTCTATTCCTAAAGAAGTGTGATGGAATGAATTCTAAACATAATTTATCATCTATATGTACATCGTCCTTTTCTGCAATGTAAAGCTTTTCTTTAAACAATTACACTTCCTCTTTCGAATTAGATTTGTATTATTCTCTATAATCAGCTCCAAAAATTCAGATAACAAAGTTACCACAACACGGCGGATGACGGAATATTTTGGAGAAATAATGCAAATACACATTATTCCCAAAATATCCGACCAATATTTCTATTTTTTTTAGTTGGTGTTCCAAAACTGAGAATGCTATCGTTACTGCGCCGCGGGAGTAGTGATAACGTGTGTACCGACATCTCACGAGTTACGCCGCCCACTATACTTTGCATTGTGGTGAAAGCCGGGAGATGTCGGTACACACGATACTACTTGTAGGGCGAGGAAATAAATGAGTAGTGAGATATGATCCACACAAGTAATTAAAACAAATAATTTCGATAAATAATATTTAGTAGTGTTGTTTGTTCCAGTTTTTAATGTTGATTAGAACAAATTTAAAAAAAAAGGCTTTTATTATGAAATTATTTTTTCTGACAAAAAATATATTAAAACGTCAATTTTCTGTTTTTTTTTTAATCCGTTTAAATGTGAAATTCAATGATTTTTCAGAAAATTTGAAAGAAAATTTTCCTTTCGACACAAAAAACACACAAATCCCTCACATTTCACCTCAATTTTCAACTTTAATCGTGAGAATCAGACTTTCGAAAGTGAAAACTTCTACTTTAAAATTAAACAAAATAGTTGTTAATGTGTCAATATTTGGTGAAGTAAATAACCCCGGCGGGCTTGAATTGGAAGAGCAATTTTACGATATAAATGAACAATTAGTGATGTGAAATACGATTCATTGTCACATTCAACATATGCATTTTTTCTACAGTAACAATCTGTGTTAGGCTTTTAATAACATGATAAACTAAGAAAGGAGAAAAATCTCTCTTTTTCTATATTTCCTGGAATACATAAAACGAAAAACACATTCAATATCCAATTTTTATAATATCGAGTATACCGAAGATGGTAAAAGAGAATACGACTTTTTTAGAAGGGGAAATCACGAGGGCACACGAGATCATAATCAATTTGGGTTTGATTTGTGCATTCATCTCCAGAAGTTTCAAAAGCAACCATTTTTGCGACTAAAACATCGTATGGATCATTTGTGTAGTTATTGGGGTTATTATCCGTTTCTTGTCTCACACTTCTTACAACAATCATCTTAAGGTTTGAAACACGAATACATTCGCCCTGAAGCCCAACTTTGTATCTACAATTGATATATGGTTTTTTTTTTTGCAATTCCATTTAATTATAATGTATTCTTACATCATGGAACCTGTGAATCGTTCTCTAATCATTGACCCAATCCCATTACGGAAGTGTTGAACCCAGCTTTGGGCAAACATGCCAATTGGCACATCTTGATAGATCCATTCATCAATCAACATAACAATGAATGCAGGATCATGAGGGAGTAAAACGTTCCATTGACGGATATTTTCAATCTGAGATCGTTTTCGATTATTACTTGATCAAGAATACTGAAACACCTACGCGGTCAAATCCAAAGTTTTCCAAGTCAAACATCTCACGATTTCTTAATAAGAGTTGAAATTTATTCAATACCCTAGTTTGACAGCGGCTCCAGATAGATTTGTTTGCGACCATGCTGCAGCAAACCAACAAAAGTGATTTGACACCAATAAATACACCTCTATTCAGATCAAATGATTCCGTATCTAGAAAAGAATCCAATATATAGTAGTTCTAATAAACCCTCTAATTCACCTCTCATTTTCATACATGTCATCTCATCAACTATAGAAGTCGTGTCGAAAAGCCTAGAAATTACAATTCTTCCAATGTTACCAAGAGTTGGGAGAGGTATTTTTCCAGTTATACCATTGTTGTCAAAATCCAAAGCCACGAATTTGACATGGGCTTGTCTATATATGGTATCTTCGATCCTTTCGAATGTCATAGAACGATAATGAATACGCTGGTGTACTGGTGGTGTTTGTCTCAACCATTGTCTCGATGGCTGATTCAACACTCTCATATTGACGCTAAACAAAGAAATGTATTCAGATGAACAAGCCCGACATCAATCATTACATATCTCTCATTTCAAGACGACCGATAATCATTGCTTGGCGATCTTCTGGCAAATCGATCCAGTCGGCCATTGTTTTTTGGTGCTGAAAGAGATTTTTAAAAAAAAAATGGGCAATGTATGGATACTATGGTATATAAGAATTTACCTGGGTTCTTGCAGTGGAGAATTGAGAGAAGTGCTGGTTGCACTTTAGGAAAGTTTTGAAGAATATATTTTTTTGTAAAGCAGAGAAGGGTCATCCACATACTCGGCCCCATGTTGACCCTATGTCACAGGTCAAACGTGAAAATTAAAACGTTAAAATTAAAACGTGAAAAAAATTGTGTTGGAAAAAAATAATGAAAGACGCCAACTACCACTAAATTTCTATCACATTCGTGAATTAACTAAACAAAGAGTAACCCGACGGGCCGATTTGAGTCATAACAAAACATCCACAACAACCGAAAAACTAGCAATTCTTGTGATCAAAAAGGTGCCTATAATGTAAATCACGCAGACTTTTAAGCACTTACGAGCTCAGGCTGCGCCTTCGCACGACTGCGGGACGCTGCCCGCTGTCGTAGTGCGCTTGGGTTTCTATACACCAGAGAACCTAAGCCTTTGTGATATTTGATTTTGATTTCAAGTATTAATGTTATATGGTGGATGTTGTTGATTTTAACATTCCTGACTTAATTCTAATTGTATGAGTAACTTGAATCAATCAGTTTTTCTGCTGAACAAGCATCGTCTGAAAGAATTTTTGTTGAGAATGTGAAAAGAGGAACCAAAGATTTTGAAGCTGAAAGCTTTCATGTATTACTACCAACATCTACGCGCTTATTTTTAAAATGATGTTGGGAAGGGGAAAAGGGGGAAAAGATAACAACAACAGAGACCCGGGCATAATAATTTGGAGATGGGGAATATGAATTTGATAACCAATCATGGTTTGAAGCGATAAAATGGGTCAATTGTCGAGGTCGGGTACACATAGGGTGTCGTAATCAAAAGGGAAGAGAGCAACATGGTGAAAGTGGGAAACAATATATAAAATGAATTGGTGTGATAAAATATGGGAAAGAATAGATTTAAAAAAAAAAAGTGAAACGAAGAGGGGGGGGGGGGGGATGTACAAAAATCATTAGGAAAATAAAAGTAAAAATAACAAAATGTATTCTGTTATCAAAAAAAAAAAAAAAAAAAGAGAGAAACACTCGAATCGATGAACTAGTCGACTGAAAATTTTAGAGCGTGTATGTAGTTCATACTTTATCAAACTCTAATCTTCAGATACTAATTCATACAATTGAATATCTCCTTCTTCGCTGTTCGGATCAGAACCTCTATGATAGTTCACAATGGAAACGATAGTTTCGAACGTTTCGCTGGTTGTCAAGTGTTTGATCGAGTATCCGCCGATGAAGTATGTTCTTCCTCTTCCCGAGCCAGAATCAACAAATTTACCTGAAATAAGAAAAACACAGATTAAGCCGTTGTTAATATTAGTTTGCTCTATTACTCACAATGACAACTTCCATATCCTATCGTTTTTGGTGAAATGAACATTAATCTGTTAATGGATTGATGATCCGGATCGATGCAAATAACGGAGAGATTCTTCTTCTTGATCACATCCTTGGGGAGTGGTGGAATGTGTTCAGTGAAATAAAGACATCCTCCATCTTCTGCTTCGTCGATACTTTTGATGGATATCGTTGATCTTATTGATTTTGTCACCGAAATTGTATCCTCCATATTTTTGACATTGTTTTTGTTCGATATGCTATATAGCTTGTTTCTCAGGATCAATGACGATGTTTTGGTCTTGATGAAATCCTCCATGATTTGCTCGGTCTTTTTGTCGTCTTTGATGGATGCATCAAAAATCACACGCAGGAAGTGATCAGCTGTAGGCCAAATCTCATTCTGAAAAATGAACTCAATTAAACACACACCTTCTCCAATTTTTTTTTCAATTCTCATAAAATTTTTCACATATTTTTGAACCATTCTGTATGTTTCATTGTTTTTTTTTTTTTCTGTTCTAGCCAAAAAATTAAAAAGTCAAATATCGTTTAATTTGGTCAATCAAATGAATAATGTGTGTAAATAAGAAACTTACTTGAAGTCCTGACATGTAGATTGAACGAGTCTTTTGTTTCATCAAGAAAACCAAAAGCAAATCCGCAGATGATCTTCCATTATCGATTGGAGGATGTAGAATCCCTCTCTTCACCAGTTCATTCAATTTTTTTGCTCGAGCTTGATTTGATCCCGTTTGGAGAAGTTCCACCTCTTTTTTGTCGATGAAATCGTCCAAGACGGAAAGATAAAAATAGCACTCGTCGTATCTTTCCATTTCCGAATTGCAACGAATGACTTCTTGAGAAACAATTCCAATAATTGCCAACTTTAGCTCCATTGACAATTTGTTGGTGATTGTTTGCCATCCAACTTGCTTTTTGATGAATGTGAAATCGGTGTAAAAAGCGCGACTCCAAATGTCATCGAACTCTTCTTCTCCTACCACGATGATGCCGATTTCAACGGTGAATTTGGCCTTAAAAAAGAGTGGGTTAGTTAGGTGATTACAAAATTGTAACTCACATCTGATTCATTTAATCCCTTCTTTCCTGAAATCACCGACATCCTGTGATTCCCCTCAACCACAATTGATTTTTGCTGGAGGGTCGGAGTGGTCGAAATGAATACTCTGAAATTGAAAAATTAATTGATTTGTCAAGAAAAAAAAAAAGAGTCTTTTTCACTTACGGTGTCGGATTTTTTGTTGAGAACAACTCCTTCAGAGGTACTTTATACAGTGCCCTCACATAGCTGGCGTTGATTGGGCGCACTAACTGTCCTCTTGTACGCAGTTCTTTCAGCTCTTTGATTGTGACTGTACTCTCATGAATCGGAGCAGCTTGTGGTCCATCAAATTTTGCTTTTTTGGTTTTGGAGCAACGATGTTGTGAGTTGTTCATGCTGTCGGGTGAGAGGGCTCTTTTTGAGAGGGCTCTTTTTTTGGCTGCAGATTTTTCTGTTTTATCCTCAAAATCGTCCTCATCCTCCTCCTCCTCCTCATCATCATAATCTTCTTCGCCAATGTCACCATCGTTGTTGTCATAATCATCATCTTCATCGTCATCATCATCATCAATGACCTCATCATCGGATGCCATTGGTGTTTTATGCATGGAGGTTATGGGTGTGTTTGTTCCATCTCCATTTGACGCGACATCCTAAAAGCATATAATTAAATGTATTGAGAAAAAAAAAACGTCATACGACATACCGTCTCATGATGATGATCATTGTCGATTTCATCGTCCTCATCAATACTTAAATCGTCTTCAGATGTAATTGGACTTTGATTTGGTGGTGATTTTTTGTGGCAATCTTTTGAACGATCTCCACGAACATCCTTAAGTTTCAGAGAACTGCGACGTGTCGCCCCCTTTTCCACTTGCTTCTTGTCCTCTTTTTTTGGAATCGACTTCGAGGAATGGTGCGATGATGATGAAGACGGGGCGAGCGATGATTTCTCATCACGCTTTTTACCAACATTCTTTTCATTTGCCACTTCGGCTACCATTTTCGTAGATTTTCTTCCTTTTCTAGGTGCAGGAGGTGCCATTTGATCGTATTGGACGGCGCTTGGAGTGTCCGATGATACTGATTGTTGCTGCAAGAAAAAAAAATGTTGATGTGAAATAAAATGATATATTTAAAAATCAATAATATTAAAAATGTCCGATTTAGACAGTGTTTTAATCAGTAATGAGCATATAAGCATCTTGTTTTTTGCAAAAATTGATTAAACGCAAAAAATGCATTTTTTTGCGACAAAAAAATGGAATTTGGTTGAAACATCTAAAAAATCAATCAATAAATCTGTGAAGGTGGCCATTTTATCGAGAAAAACCGAGAAATTCTCAAGAAAATTGACGAAAAGCCGTAAATTCGAAGAAATGCGAACGAAAAAGTCTCAATTGGTGGCGCAATGCAAACGCGCTCTAATAATAATCATCAAAAATGAGAGGGGAGAAGAGGTGATGGAGCTGATAAAGCCACTCTAATTAGACATTTCTTGTCGAAAATTGATAAGAGAGGAGCGAAAAATCAGGTTAGATATTGAAAATGAGAAAAAAAAATATTAATTTTCATTTTCATCGCATTTCGAAAATCATAAGTTAAGCTTTGTACAAGCTTGTTATTAAACGTACATTATCTGCCGATTTGTTGTCAATAGTTTTCGTAGCATTCCGCGCCGTATCAAATGATCCATTGGTGACTTCGTGAGATTCCTGAACAAAAAATAATATGTGCACACTACTTGAAAAATATCTCTATTCTTATTTGGTTTTTTCTTTTTGTTTTCCATTGTGCTACTCACCGATATGATCAAATTCTCATCCGAATCGAAATTGACTTGGTATTTGAAGGTGTAATTGATGCGAAATGTAATTGACGGTGATGGCGCTTCGTATAGTTTTGCAGCGGAGAAGTCAAATAGCTGTAAGAGATAAATTTTAAAAAGAATGTTCTACTCATCATAGTGAATCTCCTCTAACCAGATACATGCGACCACACAATTTTGTCGTTTTGACAAGCAATATCATCGAGCCACGCACGATCTTTCCTTTCGACGTCAAGACATCATGCTCTTCATTGACACCAAATCTACACTTCAACTTTCCATCTGATGAGATTATCATCATTGAAGCATTGTCGATACCTTTCACCAGTTGCACCTTAAATTGTCAAATTAATTTCCCACCACCACCACCACCATTCACAACATACCCTCGAATTGAGAAAGAAGTCGTCCATTTGTGCAATGGTCGGAATTCTTCCAGCGACGGCAATTTCTAGTATATCAACTATATCAGGAAGTCTCTTTTTGATATTTTTGAACAATGCACTCAATACGTAAAATTTGGCATCGAGCCTCAGATCTTGATTTTCTAACATCCCGAAAGAAGTGATGTTGAGGACAATGGGGTGGTTTGTGTCGAGAATGTTCGGTGAGTGACTACCATCAGCTTCAGCAGTATCATCAATTGTAGAAGACACAGGAGCAGTTGTAGAAGCCGGAACAGAGACAACAGTATTACTACTACTACTAGTACTAGTAGTAGTAGTAGTAGTAGTAGTAGTAGCAACAACTGGAGAAACAGAAGCATCAACAGTAGCAGCAATAGAAGCATCAGGAGTTGGTGAAGCAGGAGCAAAGTCCGTAACAGCAACAGCAGTAGCACTAGTAGGAGCAGTAGCAGCTAATTGTGTCTCCTCTGTTTGTTGTGGCAAATCATTCTAAAAAAAAAAGTTACACAATCATAACCAGCTATCAATACGTAAATACCTCTATATTTTGGCATTCGTTGCCGGCTATGTTGAAGTTTTCGAATGAATCGTCACTTGAGATATCAATAACCAAAGGAGAAGTGTTTTTGTTGTTCACTCGATTTTCATCAATTTTGTTGTTTGCAGAATCTTTGTCATCGTGAGAAAATGTATTAAGGCAGTCCAACATTTGAGAAATATCTCCATATTTGACTTTCTGAAACTAAATATTATACTCCGAATGTAATTGATCGCATGTAATTTACCTTGAAATTGAAATTAATAGCACGATTCATTTTCAGTCCAAACTGTACAACATAGCATGACTGATATAAGTCACTAGAGAAGCCTGCTCTACTGGCGAAATCGTCACCTTTTCTCACAAACAATGAACTGGAATTGGAAGAACAGCAGAAGTACTGAAACAGTTTTTGTTTGTAAAAATAAATAGAGAGAGAGAGAGAGAGAGAGAGAGAGAGAAGGATCCTACAAAACTGACCTGTTCGAAGAAGCCACTAGAAGTCTGAAAAAGTGTGTAGAGCTTGGGTGTGATACTATCGCCCTTCGCAGACTTCAAAAGCTCTCCATTTGCCATAACCGATCGTACTCCTGATTTCCGAACTAATGAAATATTGCCCTTTGGTGAAAATGGAGTCTCCTGTAAATTCATTTTGAACAGATGACTCAACAAATCCAAAAATCTCACCTCATAAGAGCATAAACTCTCAAAATACAAGAAACTTGGCACGACGTCGGATTCCATATAAACCAATCTGATTTTGTGACAATCAAACAAACCAGTTTCTGAAAAATTGATGATGATTATGATATATATATATATATATATATATATATATATATATATATATATATTTATTTATTCACTAATCGTCTAGATCTTTATCGACACTACAAAAAGAGAAACTCACTGATTCCGTTATTAATACAACTTTCTATAATGCTGGTTTGTTTCTTTTCATCGTATAACTGCTCATCTCGTTTAATTGAGTCGAGTATGAACGCTACTGTATAAATGCCACCGCCAATAACACTCTTAACTCCACTCATGTTTACCTGAAAAAAAAAACCTTCTGTCAATGATATATCTTCATAATTGAACGAATTTCAGCTTTTTATATTTTGAATTAGAAAAAAAATTTGAAGTTTTCTGAAGAAAAAAAAATTGGTGAAATTGGAGAAATATCTCGCTAAGAGAAGGCTATTTTAGGCCCTAATCTCATTACATTTCTGTTTTTTCCCGCTCTTGCGTCTCGCCACGAAAATAAAAAATTTTTATATTCAACAGAGTTGCAGCATCATCTTGTAAAACAATGTAAAACATACAAGATTGCTGCATTAAATCAAAACAAAAAAAAAAGAAGTGAAAAAGGAGTGGTTTGAATGAAAAAATAAAGAAAATGGATTGCATATAAATTCAAAAATTGATAAAACGGACAAATCGTCTAAGACGACAACACAAAAAAAAACAAGAACTTGTGAAAGAGTTAAAAAAGATTGTGTGAGGGTGATAAAAGAAAGGTTAGCAAAAGTGAAATTCTTTTTGGGGGAGGGGACAAAAATAATTTTTAATTGGGGAAGATTTGCGTTAAAAAAAAGATTTAAAATATATGAAAATAAGAAGTATTGTCTTCTGCATTATGAGTCATCATATTCGTAGATTTTGTAATTCGAACGTTTTTTTCCGCGTGAGTTTGATCCTAGATGTGAAATAACGAGTGATGCCAAATTTTCGAACATTTTTCTGGTATACATCACTTCGATAAATTCACCGGCAATAATATAAACCATTGAACGACCTTTTTCGTTGTAGCCGAACAATTTGTCTGAAAATTAATCAAATGCCAACACTTCTTTGCTTTTATTTTTGTAATGTACTCACTGTTGATACTACCAAATCCGTAATGTGGAATTCTTCTGAGCTGTTTGAGTGTTGCGTAGCTCGGTCGAATACATACTAATGTCAATTTGTTCTTCATGACATAATTCTTGTTGAAGTCGGGAACGCAATCCTTGTAGAATACAAATCCTCCACTTTCCGCTTCTTTCATGCTTTTGATTGATGTTGTATTCCGGATTGATTTCGCCACCATCATAGAATTGTTCGTATCGACCACGTCTTTTTTTCTTTGAATGGCCCTTAACTGGTTTCTGAACGCGAAAGCGTTTGGTTTCTTGACAACAAAATCTTCGAGACACTTCTTCGTCTGATCATCATTCGTAACAGAAGCTTCGAAAATTGTGCGGTAGAAAAAGTCCTGGGTTGGCCATATCTTGGTCTGAAACGATGACGATGATATAAACATACACTATATATATATTTAAAAATCGTTTTTTTTTCCTTAGAGTTGATACCTCTTCACATAATTGGAGCCCGCCGGGTTTGACTTTGTATATAGAATACTAAATGTTGGAATTAAAAAATAAAAACAAAACTCACTTTAAGACCACGCATGAAAGTTTTTTGTGTATTTTCTCTTAGTAAGAAGATCCATAAAATGTTTTTTGGTAACATTTGACGACCATGTATTGAATACAAAATTCCTTGCTCCACAAGTTGTTTCAACTTCTTCATTCTGAAATGACCGGTTCCAATTCGAAGCGCCTCCTTCTCTCTGTCGTCGATGAATGTGGAAAGAATGTCATTGTAGAAGACACTTTCGTCGTATGGAGACATGACCGAACTACACCGTCTGGCTTCTCCAGACACGACTCCCAAAATCACCATTTTCAATGGGAAACTGAGTTTTTTTGTTATTGGTTGCCACAATTGTTGACCGTCGCGGAGCTTTTGATTCAATGGAAGGCATAATTCCCAGATGCTTTCGAACTCTTCTTCATCAACTTTAACCAATCCACATTTCACACGAAATTCGGACTGAAAATAGAGGCGAATAATTGGGCCGCTTTTTTTTCTTGAAAATGAATACAAAAAAAGTAGCAAAGAAAGAGTGAATTAATTACCTCTTCAATGGTTAGTTTTTTGTACGTGGAGAGTACCATGAATCGATGATTCCCTTCGATTACGATTGCTTTTTCGAAGAGATTGCTTGTGGTTGAGATAAGAGTGCTGAAATTGAATAATTACATAATCAGAAAAAAAAAACACGAAAATTTGTAGGACTTACGGTGTTGGATTTGAGGATGAGAAAAGCTTGGTGAGTTTTACGCCCATTAAACTTTTCATGTAATCAACATCGACTCGTCTCACTAGTTGTCCCCGAAGATTGAGTTCCTTCAGTTGTTGAACTGTTGCCGTACATTTTTGAATCTGGTAAGCAACATCACTTCCTGTATTGGGAACACACGGCAATTCATTCTCTTTGTTATCATCCGAGACACTCCTCTTCGATCGCTTGGCCAAACTCTTTCCATAATCTTCGCTATCCGATTCTTCATCTGACGACGTCAAATAAGGCGTTTCGTTTTTTCTAGTAAAAACACGCTTTTGTGGCGACACTTGGCTTATAATCGCTTTCTGGTATTCTGGTGATGATAAGCGGAAGGATTCCATTTGTGGATAGTGCTCAAGGGGAGTAATCATGGAGTCGACGATTGACATCTCCTATAAAATCATGTTATAATTGAAAACAACTGGGTCTCTAAATTAAAACAAACCTGCGCTGTTGCATCTTCAACTCGGCTTGTGCTGTTCTTGTTGCCATATAAAACACTTGAATTCAGCCTCTTTCGATTACTGCGTTTTTTGTCGTTTTCCGACAGCTTACTCGCTTCACTCTTTCGCATTTTGGCAATTTTTGTAACCAATCGTAGTGAATTTTCAGCCTGTAATAGGTTAAAAGTTAGAAGAAAATGTGTGTTTGTGTGTCGGAAAAGAAACAAACAAAGAAAAATGCAAAAATTGAGCGATTATCAGAAAAAAAATTTTGAAACGGTAAATAATCAATAAAAATGTAAAATTTTTGACGACTAGACGAGAACATAAAGAAATTGACACCGAAAATCGAATAAATTGTTGTTATTTAAGTGAAGAAATGAAGAAAAATTGGAAAAATTCGAAAAAGAGCGAACTTTTTTCGTAAAAATTGTCAAAAAAGTAAAAGTTGAATGCGGAATTTGTCGGAGTGCTGCAAGGGCGCTCCATTGATAACGATACGCAGAAAATCACAAGAGCGGGAAAGAAATAAAGATAAACATTTAAAACTTTAAAAATAATTTACAAAACAAAAAAAAAAAAAACGATTTTTTCTCCAAACATTGCCAGCTTTCATGAGAAAAGAAAGGCGCCCGACGGGCCGATTATTCAGTCACGCGTGTAAGGTGCATACTAATTCAGAAAGCGATAAAATGAATGGAGAAGTCTGTAAAAATTGAAACTACACACACACACACCACTGGTTGCTGTTTTTGTTGTTTTTGTTGTTTTTGTAGTTGCTGCTTCTGCTGCTGCTGCTGCTGCTTCTGCTTCTGCAACTCTCTTCCATCAATCAAGCGATAATTGTTTGATGAATTCTCATAGGGAATGTCTTTGATCAGAGACTGTGGTTGGCGGCTTGTAGTCGTTGTATTCGATTGATTTTTGGGTTGTTGAAAGTCAATCGTATTGCTCATCGCCATCATCATCATCATTAGCACATTAACTAATTCATCATATTCCACATTCTGAAGTGCGTACAATATTTGTTATGGGTTGGCAAGGTAAATACGTACATTCCAGTCATCACAAATCACTTCTCCATTTTCTATTCTAAATTGTCCAACGTAGCAGAACTGATTTGAATTTTCATACAGATCAACACAGTCCAACAAATCGGTGACGGTTCTCACGTATCGGGAATGGTTAGAAGTGAACAGCTGAAAAAGAATTGAGTTTTTTGTAAACGCCGCACAGTGAACGAATCCCATACATTTTCTGAACAACAACCATTGGAAGATTGTGAGAAGCAATAAAAGATTGGTGTTATTCTTTTGCGATTCGTGTACACAATCTTTCCATCTGAAGCTAACGAATTTTTTCCACCCTTTCGCATTATTGCCAATCGTCCCTCGGTACGAAGTTCAATCTTCTGAAATTCGAAATGTAATTGATATTCTGTTTTCTGGTATGGTATAAATATATGGATATTCACCTCATAGTTTGCCAAACTTTTCAAATGCAAAAGAGTGGGCGGCACATCGCTTTGAATATGAACCAATTTTATGTTTTGAAGAGCGAAGAGTCCCGCTTCTGAAATGATACACAAAATAACCAAATAAACATGTTGAAACTGACTGATGCCATTCTGTATGTATTCTTTGGCAATTCTCTGATGATTGTGCGCATAGTTTAAATATCCTAAACGGGTTATTGGATTGATGATGAATGGAACTTTGAACGAAGAAGGACACCTCTTCATTTTCTACTCGAAACGGTCAAAGTCTGAAATAATTAGACTATTAATGTTCAACAATAGAAGAAAAAAAAAAGCATATTTATCAATAAATATTTGGAAATAGGCATTCAACCTAAGCCTTTTTATTCTAGATATGACACTTTTTGGATAGATACAAACTTTTTCGTGACATCATATATACATACCCTCAGAGTAGAACTTTTGAATGCAAGAAAACGTTTATTTATCGAGAATTTGGTTTTCACATAAAAAGACAAAGAAAATTGAACATGATTGGAAGTGAGTGTAAAAAATTAATTCAGACAACAACAACAACAAAAAAGCAGAAAGAAAACAAGGGAACGTGAACTATGCAGTTATAACAAGGCAACAAATTATCAATTCTAGAAAGGGTGTAAATATGAAGAAGTGTATTTTCTGTTTTTAATTTGAAAAAATTAATGAGGTAACAGAGCATAGTTCGTTATGATTGGATCTCGAAGAAACGATTTTCTGCACATATAACATCTTGCATCGATCGAGTATATTGTAGATCTGCATTTTTTACAAAGTGAATGACCACAGCCTGTAATTAAAATAAAAATCAACTAGGCAATGTATTTAAGAGAAGAAAAAACTTACTCAACACAAGCGGTCGGTGAATGTCATGTGTGAACTGACGAAGACAAACATTGCACGATTCGAACCTCGATACTTTCTCTTTTATTTTGTTCAATTCTTGAGCCAAAAGATTTGTTTGTTCAACGAGTTCGAAACAATTGTTCTGCAATGTCATAGCCATTTCCTTAATGTCGATCATCTGCATTCTGTTTAAATCGGCCACTCTGCTCAATTCTGATTTCTTTTCGTTGCCATTTGCAGCACTAGCTCTTGTTTCAGTCGATTTTTGCTTTCCGTGTTCCTGTCCACTTGAATTGGCAACCTCATCTTCATCTTCAAGCGTTATGATTGGAATCATTTGAATAGTATCTGAAACAATGTCAAACAATTAATCGGTCAAGGAGACATAATCATAAAGTGATGGATGCGCATAGATGTTTGCGTAACAAATCTAAAAATCGACGAAAAGTTGCTAAAAGTCGATAGAAATCAATAATCACGCGAAAATCACTCAAACATACACACACACACAAAACGAAATGAAACGCTCATTTTAACGGTAGAAATCACACAAAAAAAAAGGGGGCTTACTCTACTTTTAAATGTGCACGCATTATTTTGTTGTCGGGTCTCGCTATTTACGAAAACCACCTTTTCGACTCAATTAAGCGATATTTCAAAGCGATATATGAACGCTTATTTTAATATAAAAGAGATTTCAATTCAAAACAAAAATGTAAAAATGAAAATTAAATATATTAATTTGAACAAGCAATTTACATAGCAATAAATGGTTAGAAAAACTGAATCACACAGAAAACTCGAGTCATTCAACAACAACACCCATCCACAATAAATAAAAATGGTGAAAGAAGAATGAAAAGTTGGTGATGAAAATAATGGTAGAAATAGTTGTAAGAACAAATGAACGATTAAAAAAATTTAAGGCCAAAACAAAACAAACTCATAAATATTTTTTTTTGTCGGTCTCATAATGATTTCGTTATACAATAGAGAATAATTAATAATAAGTGTCGTTGATGGAATTGAATTGTCGAAGGAATTGGAAATTTTTGGAAGCTATTGGTTTGTAGACGACGACGTCTCCGGAATCAAGAGCCCATCGACATCACCATTGGCACGAACGTATTCCGCAATAATACCACACAATCTTCTAATCGAGCACTCATCGTGATTATTGTGCGAGACGGATTTATCGAAAAAATTGGGATAACATGCGCATGTTTGGCCAGAATCACCTAGTTCTTCACAGTACTCCCATGTTCCGATTGCCATTTGTAAGAGTCGAGCGTCCTGGAAAAATAAAAACATAAAAACCCAAATTGATTACTATTATTCACCAACTGGTGCTGCTCTTTCTCAATTCTCTTACCGTATGTGCTGTATGATATTTCGGTTTGTCAAATTTCCGGAACAATCCATTTGAACGCAACGAAAGTCGGTTGTTCACTATTGCGTAATGAGAGACTTCTTCTGTTCTATCGTCCAATGTCAGACAGGGATCAACCATTATCATCGTCTCGTGTTCGTTCCCGATACGAAGTGTGCCGACAATGATTCGAGCAACATAATAGCCGTCTCCATGTTTTCTCAATTGATCTTTCAATTTTAATCTCATGCTGAAAATATAATATATACATATGTATGCCATTCAGTCTAATATCATAATAGTCAACGGTAGTGTTATACCATCATATAAAAGTGAGTTGAATCAACAAAAAAAAAAGAAGATAATAATAGAATTGAAACATTGTTGAAACAATCAATTCCAAATAACATACGAGAAAATGAAAAGCAAAATCAATTGATGCTTGGAGGAATGTAACAAGCGAGGAGGAGGCGAACATAGATTTAAAAAAAACCAGGAAATATTTATGATTGAAGTAGATTGATTGAGAAAATCATCATTTCACATCATTCATTTTTGTTGTTCAATACCATCAACACATTGTTGCGAAACGAATCAGCGCTGCGAATGTTGAGCTCGAACTTCTGAAAGTATGTGAATGAGAGATGAAAAATATGATGATGATAATAAGTGATTACCACATTCGAATTTTCGCTCCTCTCAATTTTCCACGCGTACCATTGAAATGGAGAATCCGGAGTGATTGTTGCCGCCATGGATTCCGCTTTCAAAACCAACAAATTTTTATTTCCGAAATCAATTATCTAAAGAAGAAAGCAAAGTTATGATTACTGCCCAATATTATGTGTTGAACGTTACCAATTGATGAATCTTTCCGTCCAACCCGATACACGAGATCAACCAATCAATTTTGATGACATCTTCACCATTTCTTGTGTTATGACACTTTCTTGAAGGCATATACGCTCTTTGCTGCAACGTAGCACTATTCGATGAAACAGTGTATGCAATGTAGAAGTTTCCAAATGGAGGCTTAGTCAACGATGACACCTTAAAACGATAAAAGAAATAGTCGTGATTGATGTGTAACACTTACATTTTTGTGATCCCAATATTCATCGATCTCTTGAGGACACATCATTGTCAAGTTGAAAATGTTCGCATACAGCGGAAACATTTCAAGGTTTTGCTCGATTTCTATAAATGCTCACATTATTTCATCTCAATTAATATTACCGATTCTCTTACTTTTGATGATGTAATCGATAGCGGAAATGATGACAGAGCCAGTCGCCGAATCAAATTGAGTATGCTTACGATAGTGAATAGCAACGAAGATGTTAGAATATTTTGATGGTGCTGTCGATGACAAATTGGAAGTTGTA
This sequence comes from Caenorhabditis wallacei, assembly GCA_963932035.1. Classification (NCBI taxonomy): domain Eukaryota; kingdom Metazoa; phylum Nematoda; class Chromadorea; order Rhabditida; family Rhabditidae; genus Caenorhabditis; species Caenorhabditis wallacei. Next base: position 94,416 of record OZ009931.1, read on the forward strand.
ATCCTAGCTTCATTGCCACATCCACCACCACCACCACTCGCACCAGCTGGTTCCCATTGCTCGAAAGAGTCATCAGCATTGTCCTCTTGTTTCCATACCTGAACCTCGCCTTCTTTTTTCATTTCATGATTCTCGTTTTTGCTAGAGTCATTCATCATTGAAAATTGTCTCACTCGAGGACACGAAAAGGAAAAACAACCTGGAAAAGGGATGTTATTAGGGAGAAGTTACAAGTTACAAAAAAAAACACCAAATTGGTGTAAAATATAATTACAGTCTGTCAACTGATAATTAAAAAGAATATATAAAAAGGTACAATTACAACACGATCGTCGTATGTATTACGTCACAAAATATATAAGAGTGATAAAATGGAAAAGAAATGATCACTCATTTTTGGCTGGATTTGCAGAATGGAATGTTAGCGATGAACATACGTACTTAAACAGGTGTGAGTTAGGAACAACAGGGAGATAAGAACTTCAACAAAATGTGACGATTTGGTGGAGGGAAATGTTGGTGGAATGTGTATAGTTTGGGTGAGAAAACAAATTGAAACAACAAATAGATTGAAATTTCACAAATTGGAGACACAAAGAACTCAAACAGTTAGAATAACAAAGTTATCAACAAAAAAAAATTGAAGAACAATACGGTTTAAAAAAGAAAATAGGAAGAGATACTATTGATCGTCGTTGGCGATTAACTCGAACAATTTGATGTCTGCTTCAGGAGTATTCTTGTGGTATTGAATCAAGGGAACGATGGCCTCGTGTGTCTTTGTTGAATTAGAAACAACAACGCCATTCCCCGCGATAAAGTAGACGGAGAATCCATTGGTTGAATCGATGATTCGGTCTAAAAATCAAACGTATTGTTCACGAACAGGCTTTTCCTCCTGCTATTACTCACTATTGACAATTCCCGAACCAACTTCAGAGTCCAAAGAAAGTAGCTGTGTCATCGTTTCCTTTGTAGGACCGATACATAGAAGCGTAAGTTTCTTCTCGATGATCACATCCTTATCATAGTTTTTGATGGATGACAAAACCAGAATACAACTCTCATTCGATGCTTCGCTCAAATCACCAATTGTCTCGATGTTCCGAACTTTCTTAGCAATTGAAGTGGCGTCATCGACGTCGACAATTGTGCTTTTTGCTGAGATCGCAACCAATTGATTTCTGAACATGTTCACGTTTTGTTTCCTCATCAAAAAACTCTCCAAGCATTCTTCAGCTGACTTATCATCGGCGATGGAAGCATTGAAAATTTGTTTTAAAATGTGATCACTTGTTGGCCATTTGTCCGTCTAAAAACGAAACAAATAATTATTTTTTTTATTCTAAATAAAACCCGACGGGCCGATTTGCCAACAACAATTTCTATGTCAATTTTAGGTTAATTAGGAATTTTTTTTTGGTTTAGTAATATTACAAGCTTTACAATTTCACTGTCCAAAATTAGCAGAGTTTTATGAAAGAGGAGAACTTACCCTCAATCCTCTCATATAAGCACATTGAGTTCTTCTGTTCATCAAAAAAATATGAAAAACATCCGACGAGCACCGATCGCCAGAATTTTGATTTTGCATCATATTTTGTTCGACGAGTTCATCGAACTTCTTGTTACGCATTTGAGGCGATCCAGATCGGAGTTCCTCTTTCTCGCTATCCGTGATGAATTCTGAGAGCATCGCATTGTAAAACGTTGCCTCGTCAAATCTTGACATTTCGGAACCACATCTTCGACTCTCTTTGGACACTGAAGCCAATATTGTCATCTTCATTTGTTTGGTGAGAATTTGTGATGCTGGTTCCCATTGTTTTTGATTTTTAACTATGTTTGTGTGGATGTGGTAGGAGTTCTCCCAAATAGATTCGAATTCGTCCTCACCAACAACAATGATTCCACACCGAATTGATAATCTCTCCTGAAGATAAATGTTAATGAAATGTTATCATTCTTATAAATGCTGGGCGTTTACCTCCTTTTCCGTCAACTTCTTTTTTGATGAAATCGCTGATAATCTGTGATTCCCTTCAACTACAATTGCTTTGTGTTGGAGGGTCGGAGTCATTGAAATCAGAATACTGAAATTAGAAAATCGTTAAAATTCTTCTTTCTCGTTTCTACTCACAGTTGCGGATTGGACGAAGAGAACAAATCATTTGCGTTTACGCCGCTCAATTTTTGAACATAATCGTACCGGATCTGACGAACTAGTTGTCCTTTGAATGACATTTTGTTGAGTACTTGTAAATCAACTGAGCTTGGTTTGATTGGATATCCAACCACCGGATTTTCTGCGGAATTATCCAAATCATCCAAAATTTCAAAATCATCTGAATGCTCTTCTGATTGATAAGCTCTTTTGGGTGATGACGGATGAGAGTTGATGCTTTTTCTTTTTCCCATCTCTACAATATTCGTCTTTTTCTTCTTCTCAGAATCTCCACTTTTCGAATGTTCACTATTCAAGTGTTCAGGATAGTCTACCACTTCAATTGGATTCTTCTCTCTTCCATTTTGGTCATTTTCATTTTGATCAATTTCAACATAATCTTCTCCGATATTAACAATTTTGTAATGAACATCGTCCACATCGTATTGTTGATCAATACCGATTGATCCGTAACAACTTCGAAATTCAGTTTGTGAATCTCCATAAACATTTTCAAGTGTATAGTTCTGGAATGAAAAAAATGTAATAATAAAGATAATCGTTTTCTCAAAAACAACAACAACAACAACAACAAACCTTTGGGTCTTTTCGTCCTTCTGAATCGATTGAAAGTCTTCGAATTTGTCGTTTTGGACAATTTCTGAACAACAAGCTACATGGCGTCAATGTGATTAGTTGTTTTGCAGGATCCTGAATTAATATTGTTTCTTTAGAGAGCCGCGATTCATGATAACAAACCTCTGAATCTGAGGAACTTTCATCATCAGCACACAAAAAACGACAATTTCCATCGATTAGAACCGGCTTCTTTGAATGACGTCTATTAATTGTCACCACCTCTTCACCGATGTCCGATTCATCGCGATTGTTGATATTCGAGTTGTTGTTAGCCATCGTATACGGTGTTTGATAAGTAGATGACGAGTATCTCTGAAATAAAATGGTTTGTTTGTGTAAGTGACAGAATTGATAAGTTTGAGTAGAGAAACAAAAATTTCACGAAATATTGCATTTTTTTAAGCACAAAATGCAATACAGTTGTGGGTGAGTATTTTTTTTTTTGTAACTCATAACTGCCGCTTTTTCTATATAAATCTGAACCCCAGATAGAATTTTTGTAGCGCAGATAAATATGATTGAGTTGGAAGAAGAAATTGAGACACACGCATAGCATAATGCAATACTTAACTGTTACTATAACAATAGGCTTAGGTTCTCTGGTACGATAGAAACCCAAGCGCACTACGATAGCGGGCAGCGTCCCGCTATCGTGCGAAGGCGCAGCCTGAGCTCGTAAGTGCTGAAAGCTGAAGCAGGTATACTGGGGGTTAATATTGAATGGGTTGAACAGGCGTTAATCCTTATCAGTAAAAAAGGGTTTTTTCTTTTTTCGAGTTCTTTTCGAATAATTTTCGGTGGAATCATTTAAAAATATGCTCATTATTGTTAAAAGGCGATAATTTACGAGAAAATCGAATAAAAACATGATGAGGTGATTATTTTATCGAAAAAATTCAAAGAAAGTGTGAAGAAAATTGAAGAAATACGGCTGTCGTCCGCTTCACCTAAGCTTGTTGAAAGAATGCACGCGAAATGCGCCATGTGATCCAAAGGCGCACCATACGAAGTGTTGGCGCAAATCTCGTTTCACTCAAATTGGCAGTGAAATCAACGAATTTCAGACGAAAAATCCCAAATTTGGTATTAATATGACACTTTTTACGTGCGTTTATTTTTTCTGACACTTTAGGTGATACGGGAGACATTGTTTGTCTCTCTCTAACCAAACCCGTCGGGTTTGGTTCAAAACTACAACTATTAAATTTCTGTTTAATAATATCATATAATTCTCAGAATTTAAAACACGTCTCGAATAAGTTTCAATATACACCATTGAGATTTTCAATCATACAATTTTTGAAGATTTGTCGTCGTGGTGAACGATTGACACCTCCTCCTCGTTGATGCCCGAATCATCCTTAAAATTGAAGAGATTGTAAACATAGAAGATTAATGTGAGAGTTTGTGTGTGTGTTTTTTTTTTTACCATTATTCTCAAAACTTGATTCGAATCAAAGTTAGCCGAATAAGTGTGGAGGCTTTCAACACGAACCAATTGTACCAACGATGGAATCTCATACAGTTTCTCGTGTAACATGTTGAAAATCTGTAATGTAACAAATCGAACATGATCTGTCGGTCTGTCTCACTAACCATAATACTATCGTAGAGAGAAGCTGTATTGACAACCAAAATTATCGTTCCGGAAACAACTCTCTTTTTCTTCTTTTTAAATTGCAGAATTTCGACTCTATCATCTTCTCTCGTGCATTCAATTTTCCCATCTTGTAAGATTTTGATAGTGGCAACATCATCAAGTCCATAAATCATCTCCACCTTAAAAAAATCATTATCAAACAATTATTGTGCAACACGATATATACATTAGCATTGAGCAAGAAATTGTTGGTGATATCAATAGTGGGTATTTGTCCAGCAATGGTTATTTGTAATATCTGATCAATATCAGCACGTTTGTTCTTGATTAAGTTGATAAAACTGCCAATTGCCAACGATTTCTCCTCAATACTGATATCCCTGTTCTCGTTGAGACCTGCCGACGTAAAGAATAATGGAATGTTGTTGGTAACGGATGACTGGCTCACAATGCCAACACTTTTGGGAGGAATTGGAGGAACTGATGAGTTGTTCTGAATAAAAAAAACTATAGTCAACAATTCATTCACAAAAGTTCTAAAATTGAGTGGGCTACATTGTCTACGCATGTATCTATTATATAAATATATATGTGTGTTGTACCTGAAGATTTTTTGCTTCTGGTAGATTAACCATAAAATTATCGAAAGAATCATCTTCGCTTGGTACGCCAAATGAAAATGGTGACAGTGGCAGTTCTTGTGATTGTGCGTTTTTGATACCAGCGTCCAAAACGAATGGATCAGCGATTGTGGATATTGCAACATCATTAAACATATGCTTCAATTCTCCACATTCTACTGTCTGAATGAATATAGCGTATATATATATATATATATAAATATAGTAGATGTAAACACCCGCATAAACAACATACTTGCATTTCTTCAACAGTGAAATGATCAACATCAATTTTTTTTAAGCGTACATAATAAGAGAACTGATTCAAATCTGCACAAAAATCGACACAATCTTCAAAATTGTCAATCATGCGTGAGTAGAATGCACTGAATTCGGGAGCCTCAATAAACTGAAATGATTAACTGATATTGCAAACGACATAATAAAGTATAACGTAAACACACATTTTCTAAGAATCCATTCAAAGTTTTGGTTAACACATAAAAAATTGGTGTTACTGTTCGACCTTCCACAATCATCATCTCCCCATAGTTCGTTATCGATCCATGTTCTCCCGGCACTTTTCTCATTATTGAGAACTTTTCTTTTTCTCCCGATCGGATAATTTGCCGTTGCTACAAATCGGAAAGATTGAAAATAACGAATCAATATTACCTCATAGTATGAAAAGTTTTGAAAATATGACAAATTTGGATGGATATCTGATTGAGTATATATCATCCTTAGTTTTCGAACATCGAATAAGCTAGATTCTGCATAGATAGAGATCTTTGATTGAATAGGCACATATAGACACAAGAGAAACTCACTCATTCCAACATTTACATATTCTTCAATTAGAAACCTATGATTCTCTATGTTAGCCAAAAAATAATTTTCTCCCACTATCGGATCAAAAACGAATCCAATTTCAATTCGATCACAATCATGTCTTGTCGTATCGCGATGAGAGAGCATACCAAAAAGATGAAATAAATGATCACAAAAAAAAAAGAACTTTAATAGTGAGCAGATATCACTATGGATTATCCAATAATCCAACGAACGTACTGAATTATATGTCTAATTGACTATTGAAACAGCTAGATATTCATTCATATATTTGAAAACTGAGAATGAAAAACGAGACAATGATTATTAGAACATGTGTAGAAAGTGCAAAAAAAATATATATATATAAATAAAAATCTGTCTAAGATTAATGCATAAAAAACTTGAAAACATACATATATCTATGTATAGATGGAGACTGGGAGAGATTGGGGAGGGCAACTGATAAACTAATGTTCAAAAAAGAAGCATTAGAAAGAGGCTATATTTTAGGCCAAAAATTTGGAAAAGTGTACGATGAGACAGTCTAGAATGAAATGATAACAAGATTGGCAAAGTGCGAAGATGAAAACATGCTTGATATGGTTCAGGAGATGGGGGGAGTCACAAAAAGAAGTGAGTTAACAATAATAATATAAAACTACAGGAGACAATAAATTAATAGAACAAAATAAAAAAAAAACTGCTCAATGATACAAATGAAATATTGTAAAAAAAATTGCACAGGTTGACAACGAGAAAAACGAGTTCAATATTAATGATCCAACGAATCAGACTGTCACATCCTCCTCCTCCTCTTCATCGTCGGAAGCAATCTCGAATACACGAATCTGATTTTGTTTATTTCCTTTAGATGATTTTACATCGCGATGAAATCGAAATGCTGATCGCAAATTTTCAAATCGCGTTTTGCTCTTCTTTGGTGCAATGTTACCTCCAATTATATAAACGCTTCCTCTTCCAAGTGATTGATCTGTTAACTTTTCTGAAAATGGTCTTAGTGTTGTCATCAATGAATTATTTGATTTACTCACTGTGAAGGATTCCATAAGCAAACTCTCCCTCCAATGACAGAATTGAAATAATTGAATCTTTCGATGGATTCACACACATTACAGTCAACTTTTTTCGAGCGACTATTTCCTTGTCGAATTCAGGAATTTTTTTGTCACAATAGACACATCCGAACTCTTCCACATTGTTGAGATTTCTGACTTTTTCTGTATCACGTAAATTTTTTGGGATTCTTGAATTATCTCCTTTCGATTTTGCGCGTCCAGCTTTCACTATCAATGCCAGTTGAGCTCTGAACGAGCAGGTGGTGGTGTTCTTGTCCAGATAGACCCTCATCGATTTCTCCGTGGCAACATCATCAACAAGTGACGAAAAGAAAATCGTACGAGTGAACTTACCACTGACGGGCCACTTGTCATACTGAAATTAACACATTCATCTTTAATTCTAAATAAAATATGCATTTTGTTCATAGAAACACACCGCCCGACCCGCCGGGTTCATCTATAATATGTTCAGGTCAAAGATTTTCAAATTTTCTTTTGCCTTGAATATTGATTTGTTTTTAATAAATTCTCTCAATTTCGTTTCAATTCCAATTACAACTCACCTGTAATCCTTCGATGAAAACTCGTTGAGTGTTTTCCTTCATGAGAAAAGACCAGAGTATTTCATTAGAAGATCTTCCTTGTTCAGATGGTGGATGGATTATCTCACTTTTAACCAATTCTTTCATCTTCTTAGCCCTCGCCTTACTTGAACAATTTCTCAATCGTTCCTTCTCCTCCTCCGAAATTATCGTTTTCAACATGGCCACGTAGAAAATAATCTCATCGAATCTTGAAATAACCGATCGACACCTCCTCGACTCTTTACACACAAGCAATAGAATAGATGTTCGCATAGGTGTGCTCAAAATGTCGGTTATAGGAGACCATTGATAGTTTTGTTGAGCAGTTAGAAATTTGAAATCCAGTTGATAACTTCTTGTCCAAATTTTCTCGAACTCGTCACAGTCCACAACGAAGACTCCACATTGAACTTTGAAGTCGGCCTGAAAACATAATATTATGGATAATTATATAGGAACAAAGCAAAACAACAAGAAAAATATAAACACACCTCCTGTTTTTCAAGTCGTTCACACTGAGACAAAACGGTCATGCGATGATTCGATTCAACGATGATAGCTCTCTCGTTCATTGAAATGTTGGTGGAGATCAACACTCTGAAATTGGATGAATTAAAGAAATCAAATATATATATATATATATATATATTAATCTATCAATCGACTCACGGTTGTGGGTTTGATGTTGAGAATAAGTCAATGAGCTTGACCTTCATTAATTTCTTTACATAATTTAGGTTGACTCGTCGAACTAGTTGTCCTCGCACTTTCAGATTTTTTAATTGTTCGATATTCAACGAAATTTCCTCCATTTGGAATAGAGTCATTGGGAGAGTACTTGCTTTCTCTTCGGTAACTGATGTTTTTGTAGATGTGGTTGTAGATGTGGTTATAGATGAGGTTGTTGTTGAACTGACTTCATTATCATTGTCCCTCTTGAATTTTTTCGCTGGTGGCTCTTGTTGTAGATCATCGACAAGTTGTTCAATTTCCTGTTCAACAGCCGGAACCAGAATTGACTTATCTTGACTTTTCATAACACCACGTTCACCTTCATCAGCTCCACCACCTTCAACACTAAAATTACCATTGCCAACACGAACACAATCAGTTCTGTCATAATCAAAATCAGAATTATCAAACGAGCCACCCCGATCTTGGATTGAAGAATCGCCTTGTTGTGGTTCTTGGCTGAGTGCTGGATTCTGAGATGACTGCAATGAAAATTGATTTTGATCATTTCTAAATATAAACAGAACATACATCGACAGAAAAACTAAACGTTTCGTTTCGCTGTTCTTCCGAATTCGTCGAAACATCACCATGCCGGCCCTCTTCTTTCTTCTTCTTCTTCTTCTTCTCCTCCTCCTCCTCCTTCTTATTCTGTTCGCTAATTTGTGTCGCCAAAGTCGGCTCTTTATTGACTGGATGAACAGATTCTGGATCGATTGCATCCGGCAACAAAACCACATCACCATTTTCAACATTTGAACGATTCAAAGACGAATCAACAACATGTGTGTCATCATCTTCAATAACAATAACAACATCCTCTTCCCCTTCTTCTTCTTCTTTTTCACTTTCTCCTCCCTTTTCGCGCTCCTTTTCATATGGAAAAGCAACCGGATATTCAATCATTAACTGTCTTGTTGAGTTCAACTTTTGGTGGCATTCATGATCCGTCGCCGCCTACAAAACAATCATTCTTGGAATTTTTTAAAAGCCACAATAACTGACCTTTCCAAAATTGTTGTCCTTCATGTTATAATTATGACTACTCTCAACATTAGTAGTTGAAGGAGAAAGTTGCGAAGAGGAGCATTGTTGATGAGAGGATGATGATAATGATGATGATGAGGAAGGAGGAAGAAGAGGGCTGAGTTGTGTTGAATCACTGGTTGAAGCCTTTTGATTTAACCACTCCATTTCCAAATTTCGTGAAATCGAAGTTCTCTTGAAATCTCGTTTCGTTTCAACTTTTTTTTCAACTCCTTGTGACACTCCATTAAAAGCAGTTCGGGACATTGCTCGGTAGAATTCGAAAGAACCCGGAAGCTGAAACATATTAAGCTTTTTCAGAAGAAGAATGATGTTTTCTCAAGAAAAATGAAAAGACGCCTAAAATCCGTATAAATCGTGAAAATTTCGAGAGAAAAAAAAGAAGATAAATTTAGCTAATATTTAATTTTTAACTTACTTTCCTCTTGTTATTCTTTCTAAGAGTCACTGCTTTCGTAGTGGAATTGTTATTCACTACCGCGACACACTCGATATCGCTCGAATCCGAGCCGCCTTCACTGAGTTCTACATTTTTGGTTTCATCGATTTTCTGAAAAATTGATAACTATAATTGTTATTAAATATTGTTGATTATCATACATTGACAAGAATTAAATGTTCATCCTCGTAGTTGTAAACAAGTGCATATTTGTTGGACGATTCGACTTTCAACAATTGAGAGCATTCCATAGAATAGAGCCTCGACTTGTCGAAATCGAATATCTTTAAAATTAATAATTTACTCTAAACTCTCCACTACCAAAAACATCACTGACCATCAGCTTTTGGCACTGTTCTTTCGTCGTTTTGACCATTAAAGTAATCGTCGCCAACACATCCCTCTTTTTCACACTCATCATCTCTTTCACACCATTCACCATCTCGCATTCAATCCTTCCATCCGGTATCAAAGTCATCGCATTGATCCCAACATCGGTTGTAATCGAACGCAACTTAAATTACAAAACATTAGTCAACAAGTCGTCGACTATTCACAACGACAATTAGTTTTTGCTATTATTATTACCTTGCTTTTAGTGATAAAAGCATTAAATGCTTCTTCAGATGGAATAGTATCGGAAACGTATATATGTGTGACTTCTTTTGTATTCCTAAAATTGATTTTAGGGACACTCAAAAACGGGTTCAGCAATGATAATATTTGATCGATGGTCAATTGATTGTTTTTGTCCATTCCATAAGGAGTGAAGAGTAATGAAACAGGTGTTGGTGTGAGAGGTCCGTCTCGAACATTCTAAAATTTATCAATTTGTATTTTGTTTTTTTCTCGATTTCCCTATGTTTTTATTATATATTTTTTGTCAATATAAACACAAACAAAAAATGGATGTATCGAATAGAAACACACACACACACACACACACACACACACACACACACACACCTTTGAACATAGAGCTTCATCGTCCGAGATCCCATCTCCAGCATCATCTCTAAAACTGGATGATGTTGATGAAGATGGTGGTGGTGTACGATGTCGCTGTTGTTTTTGACTCATCGTCATCATCGTATTTTCTACTGATTTCGACGACGTTCCGATTTTATCAGTTGCGGCTATACGAATCATGTTAACCAAAACAGCTTCATAAGCAATTTTCTAAATTAAATTCATTTAATATTAGCATTTACATCTATTGAATGTGTACCTTCGACTCAACTATTGACAACTTTTCATCGCGAATTGAAATTTTAAGAAGATAACTATGAGGTTGTGGAACACCGGAAAAGTCAACACAATTTGTCAACTCCTTAAGCGTTCTACTGTGTGCAAGTGGGGACTTTTTCGATCCAAAAAACTGAAATGAGAATATATAGCATTGTTGAAAAATTGAAATGAATAATACGCACATTTTCAACATATCCAACATTTGAATTACAAAGCGTGTAGAACATAGGAGTTATGATTTCTTCCTGATGACAAGACAATGAGTCCGTTGTTTTGATACGTATCGACCTAGCTGTACTCGTTGGGCGAAACATTTTGAGTCTTTCTTGTGTATCTAGTTGTCTTTTCTAAAAATTGGCAAATTAATATTCTTAAACGACATTTTGAAAGTTTCACCTCATATGATGACAATTTTTTGAAATGTTTGACAGAAGGCATCGTATCAGTTTGGGTATAGATGACTTTTAATTGATTGAAAGCAAAAAGTTGGGCTTCTAAAAGATGGTAATATATATAATTATCGTCATTCATAAACACAATCAAAACTTACCGTTAGCCATTTCCAAATAGGTTTGCATTAAGTTCACATGGCCCGAAATATTTGATAACAAACCTTTACTTGACAATGGATATAGAATAAATATAATTTCATTGATCGTCTCCACACCAACCACCACATCATCATCATCACTCAATTGCTCAACAACTTCCATTACCCAGTCTGTAAATAATTTATATCTATTAATATTATTTTTTAAAATTTCTATTATTATTATAATACTAAGAATGATAAATCTCTATAACGCATATGCTTGGGAGCATACATTTAACCTAAGCCTTTTTTCTAGTGGTTGCTAACGTTATATGCGCTATGATAACGTTACGTGAAACTTAATTCTACCAAATTTTTACCATTTCAATTCATATTCCTTTTAAATCAATAGACTCTCTTCTATAATTATTGCACAAAAATTTTCACAGAGCAAGGTGAGCAGAAGATGATGACTGGTATCACACATTTTCATTATTAAATTCTTAACAAACACCACACCTCGTAATGTAAGAAGAGTGCATAAATTCAAAAAAAAAAAAAAAAACCAAAAGGAAACGACAATATGATATAGAGGGAAAAAAATATATATATATATATATTGATTCGAAACATTGAAAAAAAAATGTATATGAAAATTTTTGACCAAAACATATGTTTATTTCGTCAAATTCGGGTCTCGCAATGGAATTATCAATAAAGCACATTTTCACCGAGCGCACACAACGAATACAGTAATGAGAAAGTTTACAGACCAGCATCAAATTTGAAATAATAATGAATGAAAATTCCATTACTTCTCTCAATAATGTGGTTTTCATAGTCGCGCCCGACGGGCCGATTTGCTATTTTCATCTATTTCAGTTATTTTCAACACATCAGGATGGTCATTTCGCGAGAGAGAAAAAAAAAACCAAATCAATGAGAAATAGAAATTGAAATCATGAGAATGTCAAGTTTTTTTTTAGAGGTTTTGTAAATGTGTGTGCAGTATGCGCGCTGGATATTAAATAGTACTGAAATATCAGGAAATGGAGGTGAGGCGAAGAAGATTAAAGAAGAAATAAGAAACAACAATAAAGAATGAAAAATGTAACGAGGTGAAGACATACTGATAAAAGAACACAAAAATTTGGATACAATATATATTGGGTTGAGTTAGACAGCAAAAGTTATCACATTTTTTTTCAGTTTTCAAAAACTCTGACTATTCGTATCAAATTAGAGCAAAAATTCGTTGGAGCGTCTTGTGGGATGGATCATATATGAGTCGAAATAAACACTCTCATCGACATCTCTCCTAGCACATGTATTCGGCATAACCATCATACAAAAATCAAGAAAGTCTGCTTTGTCTTCAACGCGACGATCTTTTTGTTCGAACCATCGCAAAACAATAATTTTGCGAGCATTCATGAAAATGGCTACATCGTTTGGAGAAAATGATTCCCTAAAATTGATTAATTCACATTTGGACGTTGAATATTTTGGAAGCGGCTTACAATAGCGAATCATTGAATTTTGATTTGAACATGGCAATCATTGCTGGACCAAAAAATTGTGTCGAAAATTGGAATACGTTGTAAAGTTTGACGTTGAGTGAAATCCATTTATCGGCGAGCGAAATGAAAAAAGTTGGATCGTATTGAAGGTGGAAGTTGAAAGTGCGCACACATCGAATCTACAATAATAATCAATTGTTTCAAACAATTCAATATATATATATATATATATATTCAACTTACAATCGCATTACTCATATGTTCAACGTCAATCACTTGTCGATCTTTTGAAATCACTTCGATAATAGAGAAATCTCGAGGACGACAACAAGACCAAATGAATTGAGTGAAGTTCATTTCACAATCCTTCGTCAGCAGCCAATCCACAGAAAGAGTATTCTCGCGTATCACGTATAATCCAGGAAAATCTAAAAGTTTACCACCATTGAATTGAATAGTTTATAGAAAGTAAAGCCACCCACCACTTTTCATTCCCTCGAATTTTAGAAAGTCGATTTCAGTCGATCTAGAAAGCATGCTGTTGATAGCAATGATTGCATCGTTATCGGCGAGAATACGTTTCGATCCACAACCTCTGTTAATTGTTTGATAACAAAAAGCGTATTTATAGCGATGATCGTCCCATGTGAATATTCTCATGATGAAAATCAACCTGAATCCCGTTTTGATCTGATCGGCACATTTCTTTTCACGCTTTCCCATTCTTCGAAAATGAATACTGCAAATAGAATATAAAAACATGTACACATTTTAATCTTATTCTCATTTCTATTACATATTTCTCAAGGGAAGATACCAGAGTTGCACGGACAACGGAATTTTTTTTACGGACAACGGACAACGGACATTGGACAAAAATTTTTCCGACGGACAACGGACAGCGGACAACGGACAAAAATTTTTTCCGACGGACAATGAACAACGGACAACGGACAAAAAAATTTTGGTGGACAACGGACAAACTGATAAGGGACATCAATTTTATGAACATATTTTGCGTCTAAGAAACCAAAATTCATCGAATTAAACACAAATTAACAAGTGAACGGAGAATCAACAGTTTTTTACACCAAATATGTTCAAATTTTGCAAACAAAATGTAACGGACAAAAAATTTTTCCGACGGACAATGGACAACGGACAACGGACAAAAATTTTTCTGACGGACAATGGACAACGGACAACGGACACCTAAAAATGGCGGACAACGGACAACGGACAACGGACAACGGACTGTCCGTGCAACTCTGGAAGATACTGCATAACTCCACTGACAAATCTATCCGGTAAATCCTTCCACTCAACCATCTCCGAGACACGGTTTGACACAGGACGGTTGCTAAAGATTGTCTATAATCAAGTTGTTAATAACCTTAAAAAAAAAAAACGAAAAATCAAGCATATATAGAACAGGTGGAAAAAATCTGAAATTCTAATGAATTAAAAAAGAAAAGAAAAGCGGTATATAAATATGGAAATGATGATTGACAATTAATAAATAGTAATTACATAAAGCTCGTGAATGAATTTATTCAATTATACGTGTCAAAGTAGTAACCTAATTACTATATTATTATAACAATGATTATATGAAATAATAATGAATAAATTTTGGGAGCGATATACAATTGTATTTCAAATTAGGTGACAACTAACAATTATTTGATTTAATAAAACTTTTACATACTGGGGACGTGCAATGATATACGGGGATGTATGATAATAGGTCGGTGGAACTAGAGCAATAGGGGGAGTAGGGGAAAGTAAGCGCGGAAAATGGCTTGTGACCAAATAGGGGCTTCTTTATATTACACAATTCTTTTTGAATAAAAAATAAATTATCAAATTGTGTAGAGAGCAATTCGGGCAGATTGGGAATATGGCACAAGCTAGAACAATGGGACAGCTATTAAGTTATAAAAATGGATATACGACAGATATATGGTCTGAAAGGCAACAATTGGCGAATGAGATCAATAGTGAAACACGAAACTAATTAGCATTCGATATCTCAAATATTTTGGGTTCATAATTTCTAGTAAATTTGTTGGGCGTGAATCCGGTATGATGTTTTACCAGTGATGCCAAACTTTCGAAAGTTTTGCCGGACTTCCTCACCGTAACAGCCTCTCCGGCTAAAAGGTAAAATTTTCCCCTGCCATTTGACGAATCCACTAACTTGTCTGAAAAAAAAAAAAGAAAAAATAATTGTTATTTCACTCAAATTTACTCACTATGTACAATGCCACCACCCAGCACTGTTCCTCGAAGTTGCAGCAGCATTTCAGCCGATTCATTTGTCGGCGTGACGCAAATGATTGACAAACGCTTATTCTTGGCAACTTCAATGTCGACGTTCAATATGTCATCAATGAAGAATAGAAAACTTCCGTCTTCGGCATCTTCCAATTTACTAATGATAATTGTTGAACGAACACCCTTGGCCACCAACGTAGAATCGTCTGAATTTTTGACTCCAGTTTTTTTAGCTATCGAGACGAGCTTGTTGCGAAAGATAACACAGTTGCTTTTCACTTTTAACTGTTTTTCCAAGCACTCTTCGGTTAACGCATCATCAGCCAAAGAAGCTTCATAGATACATCGGAAAAAGTTATCCGCCGAAGGCCACGAATCAGTCTGAAAAGAGAAAATTGAATGTTAGACATATATACATCTATATATAAAAAAGAATTTAAAACCCGCCGGGCGCAATTGATAAATATCTTAACAACCCAAAACAATTTAGCACCACTCACATGAAGACCGGACATGAATACCGATTGGGTTTTGGGACCCATCAAAAATATCCAGATGATTTCCATGGATGATCGACTTTTGTTGGTTGGTGGATGGATAATTTCACGCTTAACTAGCTCGTTGAGTTTCTTGGTTCGAGCATGTCCAGATCCGATCCGAAGAGCATTCTTTTCGTGTTCTCCGATGAAGTCGCCGAGCAATGAGTTGTAGAAAACCGCTTCGTCATAACGACTGATTTCCGAACTGCATCGCCTCGCCTCCTTAGTGACGATTCCAATTACTGCCATTTTCAAAGAAACACTAAATGATCCAATAATTGGGTTCCAATCTTTTCGCATTTTGATAATCTTGAAATCCACATGGTATGACTTCTCATAGACGGTGTCAAACTCATCTTCCTCAATCACTATTATACCAATGTGAACTCGGTGATTTACCTGAAAAAAAAGATACATTATTATCATTCTTATATAATAAAATCCCAATGGACTATGTCCGTTTGTCCGCACTCTTCACACAAGAAGAAATATAACTGCCGCCACCGAGAGTCGAACCCGTGACCTCTCGAACGGCAGACAAGAACACTGCTAGCTGCGCCACATGTGTAAATTTTTTAATGCTCGCTCAGTGCATGGATATTTTCTAATAAGTGGCGAAGCCGCGAAGAAAAGCCAGTAGGCATGCCGGAGGCAGGTTAGCTGGCTGGTAGATATATATTTAAAAAAAAAACGAATAAACTCACCATCTTCGAGTCAATAACTTTGTGTTGACTGAGCACCGAAAGTCGATGGTTCCCTTCAATGGCGATACATCTCTCATGAAGAAGTGATGTAGAAGAAATAAATATTCTGAAATTTGGAAAAATTAACTACACAACAACGTAAACAATCAATCGTTGACTTACGGACGCGGGTTCTCAATAGCAAATAAATCAGACAGAGGAACTTTTGATAAAGATTTGATATGTGCCAAATTAATTTGTCGTACGATTTGGCCCCTTATGCGAAGCTCTTTCAATTCTCCGATGGTGACAACAGCTTCTTGAATTGGAAGTGCTTCAAAATCGACGGCGTTGGTGTTGGTGTTGGTGGGTGTGGTGGTGGTGTCATTCTTGTTGTTGTTGTTGTTGTTGGTTTTAACCTTTTTCGGCTTGTTAACATTCACTTCCTGAGAAACCGTCCTTTTGTTTCGAACAGTCTTTTGTGACTTAGAAGACGACGGTGAGGACGACGGCCGCGGTGGCGGCGACGATGGCGACGGCGACGATGGCGGCGGCGACGATGGCGGCGGCGACGACAACACAGTCTTTTCCAATTCAGAATCCACGAGTGATGTTGTAACAGGAGACATTCGCTTTCTCAATACACCAACATCGTCGTTACCAGATGGAGATTTTGAAGTAAGCGAAACGTGTTGTGGTTCATCGATTAGCATCGAATCCATTGAAGAGATGTGACAATCAGATGACTGGAATCATATTAAAATGATAATGATCACATTTAATCTTATTATCGACCTACCTCATCAATATCAATACAATTTCCGAAAAAATCTTGACTGTTAGGTACCTCTTCCTCATTGTCACTTATACTCAACGAACCATCATCATCATCATCATTACTACTATCCAAATCAGAAAACAGTTGTCCAATGTCATCATTCTTTCTCGTTTTCGGTGGACCAAAATGAATCTCGTTCAAAGTCATCTCTTCAAGAATTCTGGGAGAAGAATGTGGACTAGATGGCGAGTAAGCCTAAAAGAAATTGTTTTTTTTTTAATATTTGAAAATGAAAATTGATATGAACAAACCATTCTGTGCCGATTGACTGTCTTTGGTGACTGAGATTTTTCAGGATTATGGGAGGTTTTGGATGCGTCATGACGATTGTTGAGAGTCGGTGATGAAATTTTGGTTATCCCACCACTTCTCCTCTTTAATAAACAATCTCTCGAGCCTCTTTTTTCCCCTTTTTTGATTGGTGGTTCTCGCGCCATATCGATTCTTGATGAAAGGAGCGAATCGGATTACCTGCAAAAAATTAATAGAATTAAAAACGAGGAATAGAGTGGATTGGGTAGAGAATAAATATTCATTTACAAAAAAAAAAATGAAAAGCGAAAACTGAGAAAGCTAACTAAACAACAATGGCGGCGCCGCGTCAGAGATTGGTTTTTTTTTTTCGGCATTTAAATACCGTTTTTAAAACAATTTTAATTGGAAAGCGGCTTTATTTAAAAAATAAACATATTCTTTCGGTAAAATAAATGAAAATTTGTTGAATTTCCGAAGAAAAGGGAGAAGTTTGCGATTAAAATTGCAATTGAAAAAATTTGAATTGCGAAAAAAAAAACCTCGTCCCCGGGCCGTGGCCTAGCTTTCTCACCACATTTCAATAGAGCGCTTTTGCTCTGAATATCACATCATACACAGACACAATAACACTCCAATAAAACCGAAATTTAAAAATTTAAAGAAGCACAATTAAATAAACACGAAACAACAAATTCAAGAAAAAAAAAATAACGAAAAAATGAGTGTCAGGATATGATATCTCCCGCCAATAGGCTTGAATAAGAGAAAATGTACGAAAAAGGCAAGTTGAGTGTAGATCATTAAGCAATAAACACAACAAAACGATATTGAATAACGAAACGAAGAGCGCGAAAAAATAGCTGAAAGTTTTAACACATCTCTTCGCGTGTGTTGAATTCAAACAAACTTTTATTACCAATTATTACCAAAAAAAAAGGCGGCTTGAATGATTTGCGAGACAATTCAAACGCAAAATAAAAGGTAATCGTTGCTCATAACGGAACACATGTGAATTTATAAAAATATACAATTGCTTCTTAATGTAATCATATTAATTTTTAAAAAAAAAATCATTATTGTTTTATTTTCCAAACGCATTATCACTAAAAGTGATTGACTGAACAAGACAAAAAGTACAAATTTCCAAAGAGTACAAATGAGATTATATATAATTATACGGATATGGTCTAGAATTGTTTCAAAACGCTTAGTTTAACAACACTAAACGAAAGGCTTAGGTTAAATGCCCAGAGATACATGAAGTGACAATTACAAATGAAATGAACTAATAAGCGATATTGAGTGTTGACTATAAGCGTGTACAATACAATGAGAAATGATACAAATTTTACATGATGACAATTGAGAGAGAGAGAGAGACGGGAAGATAAAGTGGATAAAAAAAAATGAAAATATTGACTTATTTGACTACTCATTATATAAAAATAGTCAATTAAATGATATTTGAGAGATTGAAACAAAGTAAGAGTTCTCAAAAATGAATCAAAAGTAACTGGGTAATAAATGAAATTTGGAACGGGATAAAAGTGAAATCAAACAGATGAGTTCAAAATGGATAATATAAAAATGCCAGGAAAATGAGAAGCACATATAGCAACTGATAATCCAAACTAACTATTAATTCTAAACAACTGAAAAGAGCGATAAAATGCAATATAGAAAAAATGAGAAGTGAAATTCTAATTTAAAAAAGACTAAAGAAATTGCCAACGAAAAGGAACATCTCGATGATGATGACGTTTTCGGAGATGTCTTCTGAAGGAACGATGCCTGAAAAGAAGAGCAATAAATCGCCACAATATCACCATTTATAACTCACTTAGACACTTCTGCTGATTCACACGATACACACCTATATGTTAATTCAAAACAATCACGTTGATGGTGTTGTTTCCAGTGTATAATTGTCTCATCAACGTCCATCATCAATTGTTGTGGAACGCATCCAACAACCGGACATTTGAATGGTGGAAAGGACTGACGACTGAAATAAGTTATCGGAATCATTCACCAAATCACCACATTACCTCCCATATCCACAAAACTGTTGATCCTTGTTCGATTCCGTCCTCCACCTTCTGAAGTTTGACACAGTTTGTCTCAAATCAAGGTGTGGATTGTCCATTAGCATTTGTTTCATATCTTCTATCGACGACACAACAACATTTGCACTTTTCTCCCATCTGGCTGCATTAGTGATGTCCATTAAGCTTCTCTTGTTTTTCCATGTGCGAATATTCTTCAAAAAAAAATTAGATACATACACGCACTTTTTTTTGCAACATTATTTTTACAAATCAATTGGTAATAAGAAACCCTAATTACATGTTTCGCCACTCACATTGTCGTTATTCTCTTGAGTCAACATTTTCTCAACATCTTTCATTCCAATATGAGAATAGCCATGTTTGGACCAGGGTGAACTGTTGAATACTGCCGATATCCAATCGAACGACGTACACCTGACATTCGAGAGCGACTTCTTAGTCATTTCTTCTGTTAAATTGCTAAAAATTACATATATATATATATATAAACATCAAAAAGTGTCCATTGGTGTTACCGTAAATAGTGATCAGTTTGATTAGAGTTCCAACGTAATGACGTATACATGGTGTCCCTTATTCCACTCAGAGAAATCAGATCATCATCAGTTGTTCTACTCACAATACCCTCAACAAGGCCTTTTGCGAATCCTTTTCTAAACGAGCACACTTGAAATAGAAATAAGACGAAAAAAAAAACGCTGCTCACCGTAATGATTTTGAAGTGTAGAAATAAGATGGAAGATTTAACTTGTCTGCAACACATCGCATCGAAGCTTGCACACTTCGTATCGAAGTAGAAAGGAGAACATTGTCACGATGAGCCCTTATCAATGGTACTTGTCTGAAAATAGAAATATACAGAAGATGTCTACCTATTATGATCAACACTACTACCTGTTCAGTTTGTATGTCAAAAGAAATTCTGAATCTGACGGTGGTTCGTACTCATCATCAAATAATTGGTTCACCCTTAAAGATCCAGCCATTGCCGCTAGCAATGTTACTGCAATGGTCTCGTTCGGATGCCAATCTTCTTGATTCTTGCAAGTAATCGTTGGATAACAGGAACCGTATTTTTCAGGAGAGAAAACAGATAATCCCTTAGTTTTACTCGAATGGACATTAATTTCACACCTCAGTCTAGCTGAATTTGGATGATCTCCTTGTTTTCGAGGAAGTCGCCATATTTTGACGTCATTAACCTTCATACAATCGAATCTCACACACAATTCCTTTTGATCATTTGGAGGCATCTCGGTCTGATGTCCCTCTATTATCGATTCCTGCTCATCATTACATTCACCCTCATCATTACATTCGTCCTCATCATCCTCATCCGATGCCAAGTTACCAGAAGATTTATCTGAAAAAAATCCAATACTGTATGAACCCTGAGCCCGCCGGGTTTGTTTTACTAGGCATAAAAACCTTATCTAAACATTTTTTTTTGGATATACCTGGTGAAAATTGACTCCTCACTGATCCAATACGCAAACCAGTGCCAGCCAAAAACAATGATAACAGCATCGACTGAAGTTCAAATTGTGTATCACATTTTGGATTTTTTAATAAAAGTCTCGAGATGTCTGATGTGCTCAATGGATATTCTTTTTTTCTGAAGACACCACCTTTTCGAAATTTGGAAGCATTGAGGACAGCTCTGAAAAATGTTCGTGGATGAAGATATTGTGCAAATCGGATACATACGCGACTCCATGCCAAATCTTTCCCGATTCCTCCGTTGGTCGCTTGGCAGAGCTGGGCTCGAGAGCGCCAACGTATGTCAGAAAAGCGAGTAGACCACGAGCCACTGTATGTAAAGTTGAGTTCTCTTTTATGAGACACCTATCTAAAAATTGAAAAATTGTTTCATTTGAATATATATATATATTTATATATATATATAAATTTGGAATAACTAACCAATTTGCCCATTTACTGTCATCAATTTCATTGGTGATAATCGACAAATCGGCAGCTCCTCATACCATTTTATAAATGAAGCGACCATTTCCGACTTTTCTTCAAACGTCAAAGTGCATATCAATTGAATTATATGATGAGTGAACAGTTGGGACGAAGGATCACTATCCAATTTATCAAATGTCGCCCATTTTTTTGTAGCTGTGAACACTAAGAATAGGAGTGCAGAAGAACCGGCTCTTTTGATGGTATGTTCCGATATTGAAGCCAACCTCATTTGTCTAACGAGTCCCGAGTTGGGTTCCTTCATTTTAGATTCAAAATAATTGGAGAAGTGTTCAACATTCTGGAAGAAAAAAAAAACGATGTTAAATCTACAATTATGAAAAATACTCACTGGCATTAATTGAAGTTCAAAACACGATGATTCGAGAGACAAGCGAAGTTTGTGGGTCGTTTGAAAATAATGTAGGAAGAGCTGCAAAAAAAAGAAAATCAGAGGTTCATTATTAACAAGTCACATTCATATAAAACGACTCACTGTAATATTCTGATCCCTTATTTTTTCCATAGATGGAAGTGTCGTTCTCGAATCAAAATTGTCGTTGATATTATCGTCAACATTTCTCTCTTGTACGTCGTCGTTGGCCGCAGCATATACATTCTCTTTTACTATCATTTTAGATAGAAAATTAACTAAAACAGTAAGAAAATGTTGGAGATTATTTATAATGCGACAAGCTTACCAAATAGCTGCCTAGACGAATTTGCTGTTACTGATCTATTATTATTATTATTATTATTATTGACTTGACTTGTAACCGGATCGATGTCGTTAGGCGGATCAGGAGATGCAATGGTGGTGGTGGTGGTGGTGGTTGTTGTGGAATGTGAACGATTTGTGTTGTTTGTATTGCTATTATTGGTCGGTTGGGAGTTAGAAAATGGCAACGGAGAGGGAATGCGAATAGCGTTGTCGGATGTAGATGGAACTTCTGAAAGAAATTGCTTTTTGTGAAATACCCTTTCTGGTTTCTACCTTGTCTGGTGTTGTTGTGGAGCTCTGACTCGTACTCATCATCAGATGATGATGATGATGATGATGTCAAATAGATGATGGGTGGAGAGGACGGGGAGAATTGCGATTGGAATCGGCTAGATCGGTTTTCATATGGATTTGGTGTGATGAGTTGTTGGGAAGATGTCGACGATATTGATGGTAGAGATGATTGACTGTTCTCTGTTGAGGGGAGACTCGGAGCGATTGTTGAATTTGGCATAGAGAAAATATCACGTGATTTGCCAATATCGTTCTTCTCGCTTCGAATTGTCTTCATTTTCACGTTTCTCTTTCGAGACAATCTGCTACTGCTGCTGCTGCTGCTGCTGCTGCTGCTCCTGCTGGTTATTAAGCGACGTCGTTGATATGATGGTCTCTCTTTTGAATCAATAAAAAACAAATTATCAGAATCGTTCGAAGAGGAGGAGGAGGAAGTGGAAAGGGAGCGAATCTTTGTTTCTCTCCCCTTAACAGACGATGCTGGTAGTGTTTTTGGGGTGTCTCCTGAAATATAAACATTGACTTGATTTAAAAAAAAAACAAGAGATTTTATATACAAATTCAATTGAAAAATTTTCTATTCTATATTTGGTTATAAGTTAATTATAGCAGTGCTCGTAACGCCCATTTTACCTTTTTTTGTGGCTGTAAACAGGGGCCGCCTTTTTGACTCCTTTCGATTGACACGAAACGTCGATTCCATATCAGAGGACGAAGATGAAGATGAAGTTGACGGTGAACAACTCAATCGAAAACGTTTTGCATTTTTTTTGCCAAAATCGCCAGTATTCATATACATATTTGGATGACGTTTGGATGGTCTGAAAAGTAAGTAGAAATCATACATATTATTTATTTTTCAAACAAGTTTATCAAAATATTTTTTAAAATTATACCACTAAACTTTTTTTTATAAAAAATAGCTGATTTTTAAACGATAAAAACAATTGACATGCCTATCAAATAATACAAAAATTAATTTACTGAAACTTTATGAATGTGGTGTTGTCGGTTGAAAACAAAAAAAAAGCTCGCGGAATTTGATCTATCTTGTGCGCCAAATATTGATTCTAGGCTTCTTATTCTTCTTCAAATTATGTCAGTTATTATTTTTTGAATTAATAATGTGTTTATCCCAGAGAAAAAAAAAACCGCAGAAACTAGAATATATTAAAACTAACCACGTAGTCACCATTAGGTCAAAAATTTCTGTGTCTGTTTCCAAAGTTAGAATCTTGAAACGAGAATAGTAACAATCAAATTTCCAGTTTTTATGAATATCTATATACTCATATACGAAGAGTAGTAGTCAGATTTGATTAACAGGCTTGTAACCCAAACATGTGATATTTTCTGTAATATAATATAATTTTGAAACGAGCAAGACACGAAGATAAAATATAAGATAAAAGTATATCTTTCGTGAAAAATATCAAATTCAAAATCTCAGATAAAACAAATGTTATTAAACAACACAAAATCTAGGGATAAAAAGAAGAACATAAAAATTGCATTTAAAAAAAAACAAGAGTTATGAAGAACAATAAATATCTTGATATCATCCCTTTTCTGAAATCTTACACACTTACTCTAATTGAAACTATCAAATTAGGAAACTATGAAATAATTGAATAATACGAAAATTGATTGGAAATTTGATACATACTAATGAAAATGACACAAAAAATCATAGTTGGGATGATAACGTTTCCTATCATAAACTGCATATCGTTCCACTTCTCCCTGGCTACTTCCAATTGGCAACACGACCATTACGAAATTTTTGTAGTGTCCAGGCGATGCAAACGGGTTGTCATCGAAAAAAACTCTCTTCAATACTATCATCTTTGTAGAGCTCATTCGAATGAAGTCGTCTTCTGTATCGTAAGGATACCTGGAAATTTCTTAATCAATCAACCATCCCATTTTCAAACAATTTCTCACATTAAACGATCACTGAAGTTGCTCTCAAGCAAAATATTTAAACTTTTGATGAGGAACGGAGTTGAGAATTGAGCTGCGGTGAAGTTGTCGACATCCAACTCGATCCATCGTTTCAACAGATATACATAAAATGTTGGATTACTTCGAAGATGAATATTGACTAGCTTAACTGAACGAATCTATAATACTCATAAAGTTTTTCTTGATGCTCTTCCTATTCACTTACCAAATCTTCTTGAAGAGATCCGACATGAAAACCTCGAAACTTGTTTGAAAGGATATCCAAGTTTTCAAGTCTTCCCAAATTGCATCGACTACACACAGCTTCACAAAGTTCCACTTCCAGATTATCCAAAATCAAACTTTGAACCAATAGACTTTGAGCACGTAACTGATAGATTGAATCCACAAATCCATTAATATCTTAAAAAATATTAATTTGAATAGTTCACGTCGCCCACTATGACCAACTTCGCACTCTTTTAATTCTCAGGCTTTCAATCTCAGAAGCGGCACGAAGAATTCCGATTGTGGCTTCCGCTCCATCTCTTTTCCATTCATCCGTTGAATATGAACGATCTCCAGTTTCACCATCTTTCGTGACAAAACTCAGAAAGTATTGCACATTGATCTTCGGAATTCGTGTCATTGCTTTTCTGATATAAATCGACTTGAATTCGATTTTAGTTGCATCCACAATTCGTTTTTCTTCATTTCCTATGAACCTCAATTTTTGCCTGTAAAATAAATAAATATATATATCGAAAATGAAATCAATTAAATTTCTTACCTGTCTTTGATAGGAAGACAATCAACCAATTTCTTCGCGAATGGATACGGCAATCGTCCCCAATCTGACATCTCATTAAACCATTTTAAAGAAAAATTGTAGATTTTCAAAAAGACGAGAAAAAAATTTCTCATTAAAAACAAAAAACTCTCTATAACGCAATATGAAGAGTATAAAAAACACCGGAAAATTGAAATTATATGGGAAAATCTATCATTTCAATTTAGATTCTCTTTAAAGATTCAATTCTGATATTCTTAATGATTTTTGTTATCAAAATAGTAACTGTTAGCGGATAAAAGTGAAATTTGTTCAAATTTAACGAAAGTTCACCGAAATTCTTTTTAAAAAACGATAAACACTCGGAGAAAACCAATAAAATGAAAAAGTTTTAAGAAATAATTGAAAAATTAAAAGATTTTTACATTTTTACTACGAAAATTGTTAATTTTAGCATAAAAAAATGAGATAAACGAAAAAGAAAGCTAGTTTTCTCAGAATTTCTCGCCGAAAAAAAAAATATCGAAAAAAGTGCGCGGCCAAGTTGCAAAAGCGAGAAACTGTGTGCGGCAGCTGCGTTTCGGGGCGGAGCCGACAAAGTCCGCAAACACCGATGACGCCACGTTTTCATTTTGAAAATGCAATTTTTTTTTACATTTTTTCGCTTCTGATTTCGAACCCGGCGGGCGTGTTTAGATATATAATCAATGAAACAACACTACTGCCGCTTCATTTTATTTTCTTGTCTCTCCTCTCGTTATTTTCTCTAATTTTTTTTTTGAAAAAAATTTAGCATTTTTACAATATTATTTGTTTTAAAAATTTTTGTTATTTTCAGTTGAAAAATTCAACAAAAACGTAACGAGTGTAGTGAAAGGAGAAAAAGAAAGAGGAAAATCTTTCGAACAAATCATCATGTCAAGAAATCAGGAAATTGTGCAAAGGCAAGTGATTGGTAGAGTGTTACGATTTATGCCAATGACATCACTGTAAGCAATCACATTGATCCGCAACTAGTGTTTATTCGTTTTTTTTTTTAATTTACAGTCTTCATACAAGAGAAGACCAGGAGCCAATAAAATTGAATTTCGATTATGTGCATATCAAATGTGTTCCACGCCCAAACCAAATGCTGAGGATTTTGATCGCCTACAAAACAACAGATGGACAAAAAGTACAACAAAAAATCAATTGTAAAAAGAGTCAGATAGTTGGGATACGAATGGCAGTAGATGATCTTTTCAAGCTATCAGGCGAGATTGGAATATTAAAATTGGAAGGTATCAACGGTAGGTGGTGCTTTCGTACATTTTTCAAAAATACTAAACAACAATCCACACACAGATGACAATTTCATCAAAAGTGACAGTCTTCGTGGAGTCGAAATCGAAAAATTGGTGACAATTGCTACCAATTCACGTGTTATCCATACCGTCCTTAGCAAATTCACATCAGGACAATTGAAATGTGTTGAACTTTTCAGTGAGGACAACGATTGTCTGGATATTAAAAAAATGAATAAGGATTTGGTGAGTTTGCCTTTTTTCCGCAGCGATTTAAATATATATATATATAGATAATCATTTCGCTTTCAGATCATTTCTATCCCTCTATGGAATATACACTTCACAAACGATCCCTCATTCTTCGCCTCGTTGATTTGTGTGTGGAGACTCAACTACGATCTAGAAGTTGGTTCACGAATTCAATTTTCATCAAAGTTTTTCGGTGAAGGAATTTGTACGATGGTCAAATACTATCTGGAAGGAGATCTCGTCGATGAGTAAGAATATCGAATCTCTAAAAACTATCACGAACATTTATGCTTCAATTTTAGATTGTGCGATCCACCTACACTTCTCACCTCTCAATGTGAAGATGACGGAGTGTATTTGGTATTTCACGAGGACACCTCAAAACAAGATCCCAACGAAGACAACGAATTCAATTACCGATACTTTGTTGCTTGTGCAGTAGAAGTGAGATCAACTCTCGAAGAGATTAAAGATTTGGCTGCTTATGATTGGGAAATGATGAAACCAGACGATATCTTTCAATAGCCACCAAGACAACCATCAACAACTCTTCTAATAATAACAATATAACATCATTCCCTGCGTCTGCACTCCTCTAATAAAGCATATCGTTTTGGTCTTATATGCTTATTCAATTGAGATAAAAACTCTAAAAACATTCATTCATTAATAATAATAAACCAAAAGAAGAATCATAAAAAGCTAATAGACAATACATCATGATGAAATGAAGATTATTTCTATCACGTTCGCGAATTAACTAAACAATAAGTACCCCGACGGGCCGATTTTAGTCATAACAAAATTGACAACTTATTCCAAAAAACTTTTTTCAATTAACTAAACAATAAGTACCCCGACGGGCCGATTTTAGTCATAACAAAATCCACACAAGAGCCGAAAAACTAGCAATTCTTGTGATCAAGGAGATGTCTGTAATGCAAATCACACGTACCTTTCAGCACTTACGGGCTCAGGCTGCGCCTTCGCACGACTGCGGGACGCTGCCCGCTGTCGTAGTGCGCTTGGGTTTCTATACACCAGAGAACCTAAGCCTTTTGTTGTAGTGAGAGTTGGTGTTTAACATTAACATTATGCTTTTGATTAAAATTACAAAGGAGGCAATAAAAAAAAACACTTGAAATCAATTGAAAAAATTGAATTTTCGGATGAACAGCTACAATTCTGTGAAAATGATACACCTCATTATTTATTTTTATAATTCCAAAATTTTAGTGTCGAGTTATTTTTCTATCTGTCAATATTCGTGTTTTCGTGGATACTTTCGGGTTGAAAAGTTTCATTTCAACTCAGAAGATGAAAACACTACAGTAATCTTAAAGGCACAGGAACAATTTTGTCAATGGGTTCCAACACGAATATTTCAAAGAGTTACCACGTCACCAAAAATCAAATATTTTTGGTGAGCAAACCTCATTTTTTTTTCTGTTAAATCAAATTTTACACTTGTCTGGCGAATTAAAAGTAAATAATTATAGTTTTTTTCAGATCTTAATCAATAAAATTGACGCCTACTACACAACAAACCACCCGAGATCGATATTAACAAAACTGATATGTGAGAAGATAAAAACTAAATAAAATTATTTTTTCTTTGATTTAGGGAAACTAACAACACTTCCGGATATTCAACGATAGCAACGTTACCGCAAAATAATGATGGCGATTCATTGTATGGGATTTTACATCATTTCTCTTCTTATCGACGATTTTTTATTTCAGAAAAGGTTGTAAATGGTATAGGGTGTGTTTGGAGTTGAAGCCAAGAGATCCGAGGAAGGATAGAGGTCCGTCTGAAAAAGTAGAGGAGAAAAAAGTCACGAAAGAGCTTGAAGACGGAGAACAAAAATATCAACCTGTTATCACTCCAAACGATATAGAGCCGCATAAAGAGTGGTATCACAAGTTGATGATGTTCAAACTAGAATTCAATTCTTCGAAACGTGCTGCTTTTCCTCCATTTCCACCTCCTCCTCTTCCATCGGCAATGATTGCGGCGAGTCGAGCAGTCTCTGTGAATTCTTTCGAAGAAGTGAAACTAGCCGCTTTAAATGCTTCAGTAATTTTATTTATTTTTTTTTTAAATTTATTGATATTTTCAAAATTTCAGTCAACATCCCCAGCTTTAAATGCATTAGAAACATGGGAACATCGATTTCGGCCAGCTGATTTTCAACCGTTTCCTCCTCCACACGTGTATCTGAAAATGATTACAACATTGGCTCCTCATCAATATATCGATTTGACGTATGCTCTTGCTGGTGCAGTTATTTTGGAATTGGGATTCCGAATTCCTGAATACTATCCACCGTTGCCTCCAAAAATTGAGCCATTTCGTGACTTGGAAGCTGAAGAACGAGCACAAATGACAGAAGCGTCATCTCAGTCGTCGTCAGAAGGAGAGTATTCAGATGCATCCGAAAATTCGAAAAATGCTGATAGGATCAGGAGAAAATATAATCGGGAAAGGGTAATTGTTTTTACTATTTTGGTCCAAAATAAAAAATAATTCCAATGTCATCATTTTCCAGAGAGCAGCTCGAGAAATTCGAATTACTGCCAAGATGCTTGGATCACTGAAAAGGGAACCGAAAGAAAAGCCGAAGAAGGAAACATTCTTCAGAGACAGTGTTTATAAAGAGTTAGATATGAAATGAGGAAAAGTCTCTATAATATTTTATTTTAGGAAGACTCTTGCCAAATTCATTCCTCCTCGTCAAATCCATTATCCTCTTCTGATTCCATCATTTCTTCCTCCACCATTTCCTTTGAATAATCAAAGGTTCGTGATCTTTTCACACCATTTAGCTATTTCTTTAATTTTCAGACCTCCATTCTTCGTTCCACATCCTCCACCGTTTCCAATGGATCATCCAATGTGGATTCCTCTTCCTGGCTCCACCAGAAACTCCTTCTACATCTAAATATCATCATAATATATAATTTTTTAATAATTTTTTTCCAAACATAAAATGCACGTTTTTTATTTTTCACACAATCCACGTTTCATTGTCCTTCTAGAAGGGCAATCTGTGTAGACAAGGTATGAAAAAAAAATGTATTCTTCAAATTAAGTTTGCCTTTTGCCAAACTTCAAAACCACACCGAGGTAATTTCTTTTGCACATAATTTTTTGCGCACATAATATATTTTAGCACACAAAATGTCTATTTGGTTCCAAACGTCAGTTGACTTCCGCGAGAGGATGATCAATTATTTATCGATTAAGGACGTGTAATGATTATCATCATTGGACTTGTTCATCTGATAAAATTTCTTTGTTCAGCGTCAACACGAGAGTCTTGGATCGACCATCAAAAAAGTGGTTGCGACGTTCACCTACAATCCATTACCGTACCATTTCGTTCGAAAGAATTGAACAAAACGGACCCGACGAAGCACATGTCGTTTTCATGGCTTTGGATCATGAAATGAATGGTATAAGTGGAAAAATTCCTCTATCGGTATTCGATCGTATGGGAAGCGTTGCCATATCGCAACTGTTCCATACAGCTTCCGACATTGATGAAGTAATTCTTCGGAAATTAAAAGGTGAACGAGTGATCATGAATAGTGCAACGATTAAATTATTTTCTAGATACAGAGTTATTCAAATTAGAGGAAGGACAATTCGTGAGTATCAGATCACTCTCAATGATAGCTTCTGAAATGGGGGTATGCAAGTCACTATGGGAAAGATGTCAGTCTCGACGCTTGAACACCTTTCAAGTCATCAATACAGGTCGTGAGATGTTGAAACTGGAAGCTTTGGGTGTCGATTTGGCAAGTTGTTCAGTGTTTTTCAACAAGAAATAAAAATGATTATTACAGATTGACAACATTCGCAATTGGAACATAATCTTACCAAATGACCCGTCATTCTTGGTTATGTTGATTGAAAAGTGGAAAAATTTGGATGTGCCAATCGGCTGCTCCGCACAAGTTGCAACAGAGTTCTACAAGGATGGAATGATGACCATGCTGCATAGACGATTTGGAAATGACTTGTTGGATCTCGCTTGTTCGGTTGCAAAAAACAAATGTAAATTTCAGGGAACACGATCCGTTGAATAGACATCTCTCTCTGTTCGTCAACCACAGAAAGACTATCATAATAGGAACTGCACAACCAGATACTAATAATGTTAACCATGATTATGAAACATTCGTGTTCTTCATTGTGAAGATAGTTGCGTTCAGAACCAGCGGCGAAGAACGTCAAAGACTTTTGCAACTCGACACAAGCCTCCGCCTCCCTAGAGGTTACTTTTTCTGAATCGATATATCATAATTCAATAATAAAGTTAATTGAAATTTAATACAAAACATATTTGCATATTACCATATAATAGATACCGTAAAACAAAATAAAATTTAGACAAGAGAAAATTTTATATGGGATAAGAAAAAAAAATAAACATTTAGAACAACAAATTGGGAACATACTAGAAACGACAACAAAATTAATGAAAACTTGAAAGGTTGAATGAGAAGGCAACAACAACAACAACAACAACAACAACAATTTCAATTATTCATCGAGGCGACACAGCTGATGAGTACATCCCTTTTGGACTTGGTCGGAATTTGGATCTTTGGTAAATTGGTTCACAACGTCGGCCAAACTCGAGAAATCCTCCACTTTCTCCGCTTCTCCAATTTCTTTCACCGAGTGACCACCAATCGCAAAAGAAACCCATTGAATACCAAATCCAACAGTGGCTCCTGATAGGCGTCCGCTAGCGATGGCTCCATCCGATTGAAAATATTGCCGACGACATTCAGTTGTTGGACAGAGAACGATCCAATTGAGTTTAGCCGATTTCAATAGAGAATGGCACGGAACCTACAATACGAAAATTACAATACTTCTCCTCTCCGACGAAACACAACGATACCTGTCTATAGAAAACAACAAAGGCATCTGCCGGGGCCTCAGCATACGATGAAATCGAAAGAATCTCTTCATCGGGTTTGTCGAACTGCTCCTCTCTCGTTGCCTCCAAAAAAAAAGCTCCTCTCTCGTTGCCTCCTGAACTCAAAGATGAAACAGAAGAAGAAGAAGAAGAAGAAGAAGCCGGTCTAATTGGTGTTGGGCGAAATTGGATACGCGAAACTGAAAAAAAAAAGAAGTGTTGTGAAAATTAATTGAATGAAAGTGTCTACTCACACACTGTTTTGCGTTTTTTTGGTATTGGTTCCGCCTTTGTTGCCATACCAAATTTTGGCGTATCCGCATCAGATGTGCCAACCAATTGTGGTGGTGGTGCTTCTTCGATTGACCAACGAAAGAACGATGTTGGTGGTTCGTCGGGTTTAAATTCTTCGAATAACATGTCATCCTCATCTGATTGTTCAATCATTTCCGGTGTTCCTTCAATTCGCTTCGCGAAAGGTACTGGCGGTTTTTCATATTCCAAGTCGTCCAAATCGACAAAAGACATGCTGAAATGAAACAATTTAAAATAACATTTTTTTTTTGATTGTCACTAATACAATCCCGACAGATTTTTAAAAATTTTTTCTATATACGCAAAAAAAAATTCATAAAAATTGGAGAGGAAAAGAAGAGAATAGGTAAACAATTTTAGGCCCATAATACACAATTTCAAAATTTCTAGTACCGCAACGAAATTATCAGTGAAGCACATTTGCACCAAACGAGAGAGAGAGAAAAAATAATTGAAAAAGCCACACTTTTTTCGACAAAAAAAAGGCGCCCGGTGGGCCGATAATCTCATCCAAAAAATGTTAAGCGCGCCAAACAAACTTTACTACAATCAAAGGCTTAGGTTCTCTGGTGGATTGAGCTAAGTACACTACGACAGCGGGCAGCGTCCCGCAGTCGTGCGAAGGCGCAGCCTGAGCCCGTAAGTGCTGAAAAGTCCGATTGAAATGTAGATATGAAATAGAAAACTTAACTCATAGGATTGGATAAAATAGAATAGGCAACAAAATCAAAAATTGAATTTATTAAAAATTAAAAGCAATGACTTACCATTTTTTTTTTTTGGCTATTATAAGGGGACAATATATTTGGGGTACATGTAAAAATTATTAGGAAATGATAAAAACGAAGTATTTTACATGGCAATAAAACAATCGTACGAGACAAAAAAAAGTGATTGCTTTTTGAAAGCATCATATTTATGCTTGAATATAGCCAAATCTACTAACATTGAAGGTGTAATAGCAGCTTCGGCAGCATTGATGACGCCAGAAACAAAAATTGTATCGATTTAATGACGATTGACTTGTTGCTATTCGGTGGAACTTGATATTGTCGAATGAGTGTGAAGAGCCTGGAATGAATATAATTGTTTTTTTTTTCTATCATTTTATTGTTTTCGTACATTATACGGTTTGGAAAATGCTCCATTAAACTTTCCGTCATCTTTTTATCAGCCATTTTAACCGAAAAATTCGATCCTGGTGGTTCGATGGTCGACCTAACAGTGGGAGTTGACATCTGAATAGCGTTTTTTTTTTCTCTGGTCAAAGAAAAACAAATGGAACAATTGAAAAGTAGAATAATCTTGAATATTAACATTTACCAAATTTTGAAAAAAAAAACTCATTCTTCGTCGAGAAGTTGAAAAATAATAAAACCGTTTCATATGAACAACAAACAAAATCGCTTCGAATCAAACGGTTACGTGTGCAAACGGGCCCTAGCGAAACATGAAAACTCGCTGCTTACCTTCTATTCCGTTAGCTGAGTAACAAATGTTTAAACGTTAAAAATTTTCACACCAAACGTGAAAAACAAATTTTTTGATAAAAAATTAGCAGAAAAAGTTTTTGGTGAAGAAGGGCGCAATTGTACACGTAACTGGTTGATTCCTAGTGGCAAAATTAAAGAATTCTGGAAAACATTAATTAGCCAACGATGAAGCAACTTCGTCGGTATTTTGCGCTTCATCACCGGCATCACCGTTTGTTTGCGAAGAGAGGATGAAATTCTGAAATTTGGAAAAAATAAAATTTAAAAAAAATATTTCAAAAGTTACCGTCAATCTGTTGAAATGATATTTTCTTGAAATTGTCAATTTCTCGTGTTGTGTCATCTTGGAGAATTTTGCGATCCAAATGACACTATATTTAATTGCAGTTAAAGACTTCAATTCGAGTCCAACCACAATGTTCCCGATAACATTTCCATCTTAAAATTACAAAACGCTTATTTATCAACAATTTTCCATCATCATCATCATGCTTACCGTCGATGGTGCCCTTTCCCATGATAAGTTCCAGAAAACTCTGAAAGTCCGCTGATTTGATTCCATCTATTTTCACTTCAGGTTTCCTCAAATTTTTATATTCTTCGGTTTGGAGAAGGTTTTTGAAGTGGGTGCTGTGGTGGCAGAGTAACTGAAAGGTTTAATGTCTGGTGGTGTTGGTTTAACATTAAAAGTCGTACCCATTTGGAAGTGTGAAACTTCTCATTTTCAATAATCACGATGATATCAGAAAATTGATTATCATCATCTCCGAAATTGACGACCTTCTTTTTTCTGATCCCAATCATTCGATAGATTTCAACTTCAGCAGAAATTTTGATTGTACCATTTACAACATATTCTTCCATTAACTCGTCGAAATTGATGAACTTGTGGGTTCCGTGACCGACTGCTCTTGTAAAATTGTATTGGCACAGCTCTAATTTGATTTTGCCATTAGGCGAGATAATTTTGAATTGAATTTTCGTATCAATTGTCCAGTATCGATCTTGAAACGGCATCATGCAGCATAAGTAAATTCCAAAAAATGAGTTCCATCTTTTTACACACAATCTCCTAAAATGATTCTCATTTAAATGTTTCCAATTTCGAAAAATACCAATGCACATTATGATGCTCTTCGTTTGACTTTCCAACAAAAACAAAATTATTCTCTTTCAGATCGTCTTTGGATAAAATTTGGAAAGATTCCTCAATGATAAACTGTTTGTTGTCCATTTTGAACTCGCTGAAAAAAAAAACGTTAACAAACTGATTTTTGCATGAAAACAAAATAAATAGACGAATCCGTACTCAAAAAATGGTGTTTGTCAAAAAATTTAGAAATTACAACTAATATCTTTACTATTAATATTCACCAAATCAAAGAAAAACGGAAAATTAACGCGAAAATTGAGAAAAACGGTGAAATTTGGGCTAATTTGAATTCGTAAACAGCATACTGTAATTTTAAAGGCGCACGCACTTTTTCGTTATTGGGTCTCGTGATGAAAACGATTTTTTGATTAATTTTTTAACGTTTAAAACGATAATCACACCAAAACTAGCACGAGAAGGAAGAAAAATTACGAAAAATATAATAAAATCACTAAAGATCCCGTTTAATACTCATTAATCGATAAATTAGATTTTTGAAAATCGTTTGAAAATGTTTTTTCGAAACCAGGCTTTAGGAATAAAAAAAAGTAATTAAAAGTAATAAAAACCAATGAATTTTTGTCAATTTACAAATAGGGACCAGATTTTTCGAAGACAATTTAGTGGCCATCGCTTGCACTCGTATGGCTATATTGAAACAGTCATATCTGGGTTCATAGTTAAGATATCAAAAAGTTGTCAACAGATGAAATGTAGCATTTATCATGGTCAATAATTCATTAGTTGACACTTTTTTGATATCTGTAACGAGAACCCAGATATGAGTGTTTCAATTATAGCGATAATATGCATAAACTAGGATACTGTACTTTCAGGCTTTATAAAAACACTTATATCTGGGTTCATAGTAAAGATATCAAAAAGTTGTCAACAGATGAAATGTAGCATTTATCATGGTCAATAATTCATTAGTTGACACTTTTTCGATATCGGCTACGTGAACCCAGATATGGGCAGTTCAAAAAAATCAATTGCCTTCTCACGGCTGAGGGTCGCTGCCCGCAATCGTACTGTACTTGGGTTTTTGAAAATCATTTGAAATAGTTTTTTCGAAACCAAGCTTCAGGAACAAAAAAAAAAGGTAATAAAAGGTGAAAAACTTCGATCAGTAATTATTTAGGAGTTTAACTTAGCAAATTATTGAAAAAAAAATTTTATTTCAGTAAGAGGAAAAAAGCAAAAGTAAGAAGGCACCCGACGGGCCGATTTTGGGCCAAAGTTTTTTAGATATCGAGCCGTTGATTTTTACTCAGTTTTTTCAAATTGAGAATTGCAGAGTAACAATAAAATAAAAAAGTTAAAAAAAAAGATTTTCCTCCACTGGAGATCGATCCCGCAGCCATTCTCACAACAACCGCCCCCAATACCAACTTGACCATTGGTAGCTATAATGCCACGTGGCCGCTTGGCATTTTGGACTGACGAAAAGAGCGAGGTTTATGATATTTTTTTTTTCGACAAATAAAAATCACGCTCAAATTTTCACGTGTAAACTAATGACCTTCTAGATGGTCAATCTGATAAGGCTTTCTGTGTAGACAAGATGTACAAAAAAAATTTATTGCTTATAAGCACCTCGACTGGTCTTGCAAAACTTCAACCACAACAGCTGCAGGTAATTTCTTGCGCACATAATCTCTTTTAGCACACAAAATCTCTTTCAGTGCACAAAATGAATGGTTGGTTCCAAATGCCATTAGCCACTCGCGAGAGGATGATCGTTGCACTTGCGATTAGGGATATGTAATGATTGTTGTCGGGCTTGTTCATCTGATTAAATTTCTTTATTCAGCGTCAACACAAGAGTGTTGGATCAACCATCGATAAAATGGTTGCAATTTTCTCCTCCAATCCATTACCGTACTATTTCGTTCAATAGAGTTGAGCAAAACGGACCCGAAGAAGCTCATCTCGCTTTTATGGCTTTGGATCATGAAATGAATGGTATAAGTGGAAAAATTCCATTGACCCTTTTTGGTGATATTGGAAACGTTGCCATATCGCAACTTTTCCATACGTCTTCTGATATTAATGAAGTGTCGCTACATGATCTGAAAAGTAAGCGAGTAATCAAGTATAGTGCAATAATTAAATTATTTTCTAGATACAGAATTAATAAATTTGGAGGAAGGACAATTTATAAGTGTCAGATCACTTTTATTTATTTCTTCCGAGATTGATTCATGCAGGGCTTTATGGGAGAGAACTCATCCACGGCGACTGAACACATTTCAAATGATAACTGATCGTCGACAGATGTTGAACATGAATAGTATAGGAGGCACTAGGGCAAGTTGTTCAGTATTTCTCAACAAGAAATAATCGAAAATGATTACAGATTGAGAACATTCGGCGATGGAATTTAAATTCACCACATGATCCGTCATTGTTGGTATTGTTGATTGACAAATGGATAAGTCTTAACGTGCCAATCGGCTACTATGGACAATTTTCAACTCAATTTTACCAGAGTGGAATAATGGCCATGCTGCATAGACAATTTAGAACTCGATTGTTGTAAGCAAACATGATAATTAAATGAGATTGCAAAAAAATATATATATTTCAGGGATCATGGTCAGTTGATTAGACACGAACACGGTTCATTCAATAGACATCTCTCTCTGCTCGTCAACTACCAAAAAAAAATCATAATTGGAACGTGTCAACCAGAACCTATCAACGTTGAAAATGACGATATCGTGGATCCATTTATATATTTCGTAGCGCGGATGGTCCCAAATACAACCAGCCATGAGGAATATGAAAGACTTCTACAATTAGATGGTGATCTACAGCTCCCCTCCGATTACTTCTTCTAAATAATTTTGGTCTTCCATACTCGCCTTGAACTCGCACTAACCACCATTGACAATCCAAAATCATAATTCAATAATAAAGTTTATTGAAATTTAATACAAAACACATTTGCACATAATCAAATCAAACAAGTACAACAAGAGAAAATTTAGGAAATATGGAGATTAATAATTCCAGAACAAGTTGGAAACACAACGAAAACTTTCTATAATCCCGTCGGGATCAGAATTTTTATCCTCAGCTGTAGTTACATTTCCTACATAATCATCAACGACAGAGAGCATAATGCAAATCACGCAGACTTTTAAGCACTTACGAGCTCAGGCTGCGCCTTCGCACGACTGCGGGACGCTGCCCGCAATCGTAGTGCGCTTTGCTTCTATAGACCTGAGAACCTAAGCCTTTGATTGTAGTAAAGCTTGTTTGGGGCGCAAGAAACAACTTTAAAAAAAAAATATAACATTTTTTGGCCGACAGAATCGGCCCGTCGGGTGGCTTCTTGTTTTGTTCGAAAAAAATTGAAAAATTTTAAAAAATTTAAAAATTTTTGTGTGTTGATTGTTTATATAATCATCAACGACAGAGAACATAATGCAAATCACTTTAAGCACTTACGGGCTCAGGCTGCGCCATCACACGACTAACAAAACACAATTGCTTCTGAAATCGAAAAATAATGTTCTCTATAATTGGATAACTTTAAATGATCATAAAAACGAAATCCATTATTCATTAATCCATTCAAATCCATTAAAGCAATCCATTATTTGTTACCAAAAAACAAAAATTAAATAACAAAAGCAACACAAAAAACTATATAAGAACTAGCCCATTATGGGAACTATCTTTGGAAGATATGGGGAGGGTTGGGATAAAATATTCAGGCGGTGATTCGGCGGTCTGCCATATCTACTGATTTGTAATTTATAAGTCGAGATAGTTGTGGCAGATCATCATTAATTTGTGGTGGTGTCTCTTGGCTGAAAATAGTTTGCGCTTAGAACCATTTAATCATTTCTGAAATAGATTACCACAACTCATTATACAAATTCTTTCCTCTTTTTGCGTATTCGTTGGCCACATATAACGGTGTTGGAAGTGATGTTGTTAGTCCAACAATTTGATGGAGATGGCATAACTGGAATGTTAACTTCTCCAGTGTATTGATTGATGCACCCGTGTCGTCATACAGAACAGTGTAGAGTGGTGTTTTGGCGGTTCCTTGTAATGTGGTGTGTGAGTTCAAGAAGAATTGATTGCGTGCTGGATTCGTGACTCCTGTGTCTATTATGAGTCCTGGTCCCACATTAAGATCGCAAGCCTTCGGTCCACTGGTCTGCTGAAATTTAATTTTTCAAAAATCTATTTGAAAAAAAGTAACTAACCATATGAGGACGAGTTCCTCGACGAGAGTTAATATTTTGATATCTGGATGGATCGGCCAATTCATTTAAATTTTTTTTGAAAAAACGGTATGAGTGTTCTTTTGACACGATTGTATAGACGACTTTGATGTTTTCGGAGAATTTGTTAGCAGCAGATAAAGCCAGTGGAATTTCATAAGCCATGATGCTTCCGTGATCTCCTTCGCTGACTCCGGTCCGAAAAAGAATAATTCGTTTCGGCGACTGGCCGTCGTGTCCTTTCTGATAACTTTGGATTGAATCTGAGAAAATTTGTTCGACTTCAGAGATGGCCTGTAATTATTGAATTAATTAGTTTTAAAAAATTTGTTCACGACTCACTTCTAGTCTTGATTCAGTCAACAAAAAATCCCCAGAAAACTCTTGACTATTTTTGCCATTATTTGCGTAGCCAATGAACGACGGATTCATTTTTCCTTCGTTGATGCAGAATTTGTTTCCAGGTGGTGGAATAGAAACACTGATCCCGATCACCAACGTATTGGAAAGCTCATTCTCGACATCATAATAAACGTAGTTGGTTCCTCCAAGTTTGACGTTCGACTTGTTTACAATATTTTCTAATGTAACAATCTTTCTCTTGGATATAACATCATCAGCGGATTTCACCCTCATGTCTTGAATGATCATGGCCTTTGTTTTTTCAATAGCTTTGTATTTGTCTGAAAAACAAATAAATAGATAAAATAAGAATAATAATAATAATTCAATTTTTAACTTACTATGAAGCCAATCCATCGAATCGTCGGTAATTGTGAGAACAAACTTGCAACCACGCTCAGCTGCATGTTCGAGCTTCTTCTCTATTTCTGACACAACTATGAGACGAACTTCTGCTGCAGGTGGCATAGCCACTCCTTTCGACTTGAAAATCTTGACATATTCATTGTGAAAGATCTTTAACTTTTCAAGTGTGAAGCGAGTCTTGTTGTTTCCAACACAATACAAATCCCACATGGCTGGAGGTGTTGCCGGGCGACTATAACGATCCACTCTCCATTTGTTGTTTGAGAAATTTTGAGAAATGGCAGCACCAGCTGATTGAGAAGAGATTCTTACTGGCGGAAGTTGTCTCCCTTTCACCATCAACGGCTCTTCCATAACCACAACACCCAATCCATTCAAAACTGGATTTTCTGCATTTATTCCGGCGGCTCTTTTTCCAGTCATGATCAAACGTTGACGAGCATCTGGAAGAACAACACTCTCCTTCGTTGAACGTTGACTTTGTTGGCTAGTTTGTTGTGAAGTTTTAACTCTTTGATTTGGTGAGACAATCAAAAGTTCCATGGGATAGAGATGTTGTTTTCCAGAAACGTTGCAAATAATCAAATGTGCATTCGGATATTGGAGAACAATATTGTATCGTTTTTTGAAATAATCAAAAACACTTGTCGATCCGCCATCATTCAGTTGGAAACGAGATTTTGTCGATCCTTCATGATGAATTCCTTCAATCTTCAGATGAACGGTACGTTTCAAGTAAATGGGAGAACAACTGAGTCCTTTGATGATTGCTGTACAGCGATCACGTTCGAAATCATTCAATCCATTTTCGATATTTTTCGAGATAATCTCTGTCAACTTGTCGATGAGGAGTTGTTTCTTGTGGAAAGCAACTTTCATTCCTGCAAAAACGATTATGATTGATAAGCTTATAATAATAATAATTATTATTATTATTTACCATCGATAACAACCGATGGATTGTTCTCTCCACGTCCGAATGGTCCTTCGACAAAATGAACGGTTTTTTTAATTCCGGGCATCATTTGCTTTCCATCACCGACTTCAACACAATCCTCTTGCCAAAAGCCTTTTTCGAGTGGTTTGAGGAAGAAAACTTTTCCGTTCTCGAAAACTGCATACTCGGACGATTCTTTAATGCATTTTTGGTTGAGAGCTAAATCAAGAATCTGATGATATCCACGATGAATGCAATCAATTCTTGAGGCAGTCGATCTTCTTCCAACATCTTCTTGTGAGAATTTGATACTCGGATTTTTGGTAGCCGAGATTTCCACTTTGAGAGTTTTAAATTTTTTGAGATCCTCGTTTTCAATTTCAGAACCGTTTATCTCAAAATAAATCGATTTT
The DNA here is from genome assembly GCA_963932035.1 of Caenorhabditis wallacei. Lineage (NCBI taxonomy): Eukaryota > Metazoa > Nematoda > Chromadorea > Rhabditida > Rhabditidae > Caenorhabditis > Caenorhabditis wallacei. The sequence continues at coordinate 135,627 of OZ009931.1, forward strand.
TTAGATCCTCCTTCACTAGCAAAAATATTGATTGTGGAGTAGAGCATGCTTTGAGCATCATAAACATAAGTGCTTGAGCCGGTTCTAAAGGTATCCTTGTTCTTGATCAAAATGTGATGGAAAATTTCACAACATTTTTTGACACGATCCAGAGCAACGAATCTGCAAAATGAAACATTTAAACAGAAAACAGACAGAAAATAACGCACTCTTCTTTCCCTTTTTTTGTGAAAACAACTTCTTTGCTAGGAGTTAATGCCGCTTTGATATTGAGTGTGTACTGGAAAATCTCTTGTTGTTTGTGTACTTCTATTCCGAACAAATTAGTTTGAACGTCGACTTCTACTCCAGCCGTGCACGGCGGTTTTGGGGACGGGTAGATCTTCTCTCCAGGGCGAAGATTGAGTTCTTTCAAACGTTTGATGCAAGCATCATTCCCAGATATTTGTTTTGAAGTGATCGAGAGATCCGACAATGGGTCAGTTGGAATTGGAGGTGGTGGAGCCAAACCAGGAGGCAACGAAAGAGGTGGCAATTTACTTGGAGAAGCTTGTGGCTTTGACATAGTTTGAACCAGCTGGAATAAAATCGAATAAGATGATTTTTGCGTGTTGGAGAGTTGAAAAATTAGAATTTCGAGTAAAAAAAATTCTAAAAATTAATCGCTTTTCACAAAAGATAATACCAAGGGCAACAATTTAATGCCGAAAAAATGGTGAATATATAATTTAAAATAACAAATTTAATCGTTTTATTAAAAAGTTTAATAGAAAAAAAAAAACAATTATCAATGGATGATGATTAGGACGATTGGGATGATCAAGCCGATGGAAATGGAAATCTTTTGATGTGCTTGTGGGTGGCGGTTGACAATCGAACGAAATCACTCCCTGAAAAAAAAGTGCCATAATTTTTTAAGTGCAAAAATGTGAGAAAAACTAATATTGTACTATGATTCAAAAACTTACAATGATTTCGCATTCGATTGTTATAAATGGCTCCTCGTGTTTGGGTTGATTATAATTAAATATGTAAAGCTTCAGAAAATTTCCGTTCATTAGTAGACGATTCTTTTCTCAAAAATCCTCACTTTTATCGATTTTCGCTCTTTTATTTGCGAAATCTTCCCATCCATTATTAAATACCAACAGTGGCGAATGTTTCAATGTATTATTATCTGAAAATCGGAAAAATTATTGAAAAAATGAAGAAAATTGAATGAAAAATGTATGTAATTTTCCATCAATTATGCCACGTTTGGGATATTTTATTGATATTTCGCGAAGTTTTCCTGAAAAATGAAATTTTTCATGTATGTGTGTGTCAATCTCTCAATAGCGTTTTCTCTATTAATATCATTATTCAAATGGGAATAATCCATAACAATTTGTCTGAAATTGTACCTGAAATTAAAATACAACTCAAATTGTTTTTACTAATCTACGAAATAAAAACAATTAAACTTCTCTGTTAAAAGTAAGCATTGTAAATATGTATTTGTTCCTCGACCAGTTCCATATAAAAAAATATTCGGCAACACGAATAATAAAGCCAATATGGAGGAGAAAAGTGAAAATATCATAGAAAAAGGCTAGAAATCCCATTTCACGAAAGAGATTGAGAAGATTTGTGAACAATCAATGCTGAAACGATTTGTTTAACCATGAAAATAATTATTAACTTACAATATATGTAAAAATCAAATTTGATTACAAAACACCATAATCGGGGATTTTTTCGTGCATTTTTCAGTGAAAATCATCAATTTTCATTAATTTACCACGATTAAAATGTATTGTTACCTGAAAATCGGAAAAATTATCGAAAAATGAAGAAAATAGGACGAAAAAGCACAAAAAGCGCCAAAATTCAAACGATTTCGCCGTTCTCCACGGGGAGTACACGCGCACCATGGCCTAAGAATCCGCAGAAGCGCGGCATTTTCAAAGCATCAATTTTCGGTGTTTTTTATCCGTTTAAAGGCAAAATTCTCTGATTTTTCAGAAGATTTGAAAGAAAAATCGATTAATAATTTTTTTCGACACGAAAAACACACAAATCACTCACATTTCACCACAACTTCCAACTTTAATGCTGGGAATCAGACTTTCGAAAGTGAAAACTTCTACTTTAAAATTAAACAAAATAGTTGTTAATGTGTGAATATTTGGTAAAGTGAATAAACCCGGCGGTTTTGAATGGAAAGAGCAATTTTACGAATTAAATCAACGATTAGTGATATGAAATGCGATTCATTGTCACATTCAACATAGGCCTTTTTTTTTCACACTGACAATCAGTGTTAGGCTTTTAATGTTATAATAAAATAAACTTTTTATTACCAAACAAAAGAAAAATACACAACAAAATAGACACTATATATATCTTTTATATACATCCTTTTTCAGAATGTCATGTATCAATTAATTACCACGGACCCAGATATGAGTGATTCAATTATGACTTCATGATTATGACTTCATTGCTCTGGTTCAATTATAAACCTTTCTTTAAACAATTACATTTCCTCTTTCGAATTATATTTGTATTATTCTTTATAATCAGCTCCAAAAATTCAGATAACAATATGACCGCAACATGGCGGATGAAAAAAATGCAAATACACATTATTCCCAAAATATCCGACCAATATTTCTATTTTTTTTTTAGTTGATGAACGATATGTTCCGTTCTTTCGATACTTTGACTGTCTTTCAAAATCGTTTTACTGTTTTCCTTCTCTGGAGACTGCTTCACTGTTTCATATTTTTTTTTCAATCAATTAAATGTGTCAATTAAATCTGGATGGTGTGAAAAATGAAATGAAACGTGAATTTTGTGTACCAGTAATAAACGAGCATAAACACACTCTGATTACATGGGGATTCGGGATATTCGCTACCACATTGTGCATCATCGTCGTTGTTCTTCAATGTCGAGCCAATTTCAAATGAGTCCTTCAGTTGAATGTATATGTTGCATTCTGTGAATATTCATTCGAAACTTTATTTCGAAGTCACTCAAAACAACGTACAAATTATTAAGATCAAAATTAAGAAAATGGTGAATACACAATAATGGCAATAAACTGATTTTAAACTCATATATTACATAGACATTTCAATAAACATTGATTAATTCTGCTAATGTTTTCATTGATCTGATCACGGGACACGGCGGGTTTGATCCCGGGAAGAATTCGATCTGAAAAAGGAATAATTGCAAAAAGAAGAAATTTTTTTTCACGTCGAAAATTTGTAAATGTCAACGCCAATAATCAAGTTATTTCATGTCACATGGACGGAAAAAGGAGTTCGGTACTAATAAAAGAGAAATTAAGAAGTAGGAGGGCGTAAAGATAAGAGAAGAAGCATTGTATTTTATAGCTTTGTTTATTCTGAAAAACTAACCATAAGCATATCAATTTCGGAAATTGAAAAGACAATAAGTATATATGATGGAACAGTGGCAAATGTAATTTTATAGAAAAAAAAATAATTACCTGAAAGACTAAATCCAATCGTTGTAATTGCTGCTCCAACGCTTCTAATCGACGCTTTCCATCTCTTCTCTTCTCCATATCATTCGATCTTCGAATCGCCTGAAATCAAAATTTTCTATTCTTTCTCATTTTCAATTCCCTACCATCGCCTCTTTGCTAGGATATCCAATGAGATTTTGAAGAGTTTGATTGTCGATCAACGCTTCTGCGTCACCTGTCTCATCTCTCAATTGGACCTTCATTGTCCATAATTCATCTACAACTCTTAATGGATCAGCAATATCCTCGATAATGGCGAGTATGGAAGATCGTTTTGAACCGATTGAAAACTTCATTCTCTTCAAACTTTCTGTCAATGAAGATAGCTTCAAAGCAGAATAAGCGTTGACAGCAGAACGCTCTTCAGAAGTCAATTCATCTTTCTCTTCTGGCTTCTTCTGTTTAATCGATGGAGTCACTAGTTTAATTATGTGTATATCATCATCATCATCACTTTCCTCTTCAATTTTCACCCTTTTCATCGGTGGTTCTGATTGAATTTTGAATGGATTCGTCGATTTTCTCTCTGGCAACGATACAGGCTCCTCCCCCTTTTCAATCATATTTTCCAGAATTTCATCCATCGGATCAACTCTTCGTGATGTCAATAATCCAGAAATACGACGAGTTGGATCAGGGGTTTGTATTGAACTACTTTTTTTGTTTGGTGACTTGATTCGTCTCAATGTTTCAAATTCTTCCATTTCATCATCTTGTATTATTCGACTCAAAAAGGAAGAAACTGATGGATTTTCGTTAGGTGTCCATCCAGATTTATTTGATGTTGATGGCTGACTTTGATAATCTAAAAAAAAAAAAAAGAGAAAAGTAAACTAATCAATCAAATCTGCTTACCAAAGTCATCATTTTCAAAATCGTCAACAATCTCAGTTTCAGCCATAATATCTGGAAAGATCTCTCGTGGGTCAGGTGCCCTTGAAGGTCTAAAAAAAAAGATAATTGAAGATAATTTAATATATCAGGAATATCTCACGGAGCTGGTTTCTTTGTAAAATATCGTCTTATCGGAGCTGGTGGACCTGGCGCGGAACAAACAGCAGGACGAGGGATAGTTGCAGAAGAAGAGAATGAAGTTGAAGTTGATGGAACATCATTTCGAACAATAGTTGTCGTTGATCTCCTTTCAGCCACTGGGGTGTTAGAAATAGAAGTCGCCTCGAAATCTTCGATTTCCAACATCCTTGCATATCTTTCCAATGGCAAATATCTATTTAAAAGTGGTAACACTTCACCACCGAGTATTTTACAATTGTTAGGTTTTAATAGAAAGGTTCCTGTTCGAATATCGCAAGGCGGCTCAATTAAAATCTTTGTTCCAGGCTTGCAATGCAATGAAAGTTGCCGACATTTCCAGAATTCGATAGCTGTCAGATTGGATTCACCATCAGTAAGTGTTAATTTCAAAAGACGCGAAGGCTTCTGTAATCTGATTTTGGAATAAACTTCTGAAATTGAATTTTTGAACGTACTTGATCCGTATCATCTTCTTTTTCGTGGAAAACTTTCTCGAATCCCGAATTGTCTTCTTTATTTTTGCCTCCGCTTAAATTGTTGAATTGTTGATAATATGGACTTCCAACATCAATAAATCCATTTACCTATAATTTTTTAAAAATTTGAATATCAAAAAAAAACATTTTTTTTCTTACTTGACAAACTATTGGGCCTTGAAGGTGTTGTTTCCGAATACTCGCATCGATCGCATGATTTCCGAATGTTGGAAAAGACGTTTCTTCAATATTTGAGCATGTCCATTGGTCCAAAACTAAATTTGCAAAATTTTCATCGCTCTGGAATCAATTATTTATTTTTTTAATGATCATGAAAGCTTTTTATCTTACAAAATTCTTCGATTGAGGTAGTTGATCATGAATAAAGTCGATAACGGAGTTCAGCCAATCTTCTTTCAAAAGAATATGTCGATCTCCAAAATATTGCAGCAGAAAATCGCATCTGGAACTCATAGAAATTAATTTGTGTTTGAAAAATTATTAAATCGCGGTAAATGTAACAGTGCGCCGCAAACTTGCGAAAACTGCGCGCACCGGTTGCGTGTAGATTTACGTGGCTCCGCCTCCACTCCTTTTCTGAAGTATTTCTACTCGTTTTTCAAGAGTTTAGCTGTTTTAAATATGAAGAAGTAGAAAAAATTAATTTTAAATATGTTTTAAATGTTTTAAATATGAAGAAAGTAGAAAAAATTGAAAAAAAAAATAAAATTTCAAAATTTATTATGAATGAAAATGCAGATAGAATTAGCTAACAAGTGTAAAAAAAAGTGTGTCCAATGCTGTTTTGATGATGTCGATCGGGACTCTCTGAAAAAAAATTGGGTTTGAATTTAGAAAAAAAAAACGGAAAAATACCTTATCAGCAATAGAAACATCTCGAATATCCTGTGTAATCTTGTTAGGTGATGATAATTAAACGGAAGAGTTGAAGAAAATCTTTCAGAACAAAATGATTCCTCCATTTTCAATTGTGTTGATCCATTTCGATTAATCATAAGAAGTGAAACTCACGAGAAGAGTGTTAATTGGAATTTTCTGAAAATTAATTGATTCAGAATCGAAAAAAGGAAATACAGATGAATCCGAATATCTTGAAATTGTCTGCTTAACTTACATTTTTTTCCGTTGAAGGAATGGAAGAATGGAAAATCAAGCAAAAAAAAAAAATTCAAACAACAAAATAAATACAAAAAAAGTTGTCGTTACATCGAAAAGTGACGAGAATGGAACTGAATTAAAAATTCGCGTTTTCCTATCTTCACACATTCGACCTCTATTCGACCTTCCATAATGGCGATAACTGTTGTTCATTTTACTTGCTCAATAATTACTGCTAGAACTGCTTCTCGCATTGATGAAAACAAACAGGTAAAATGGGTTCCGTCTAGAAAAAAAGATTATGGTTTTAATGACGAGCAACTGAAGAGTCGGGTGTTGAAAGAAGGTCATCCATATTTTTGAAAATCTTAAAAAAATAGAAATTGATGTGAGTATGTACTGGAAAACAAAAAGAAAGAAGCACACTAATAGCGAGAAAATTCGGACGATTTTGAATTACTCGTAAAGAAAACCCCGACGGGCCGATTTTTGTTGAACATGTTCGTGGCGGAAACCAAGATAAACATCTATCTGATTAAAAAAAAACGCTTAGGTAAAGCACTGGGAGACATAACGAAAACTCCCTTAAAATTATCAGCCGGTACATGCGCTAGAACTACCCCTCTCATGATACGAGAAAAATATTTTTGGACTTCCATTGGTCTCTAGACTTATAAACATGAACATAAATGGACGGGATTTTTGGAAAAGAAGTTTTTTTTTTCCGAAATGAACATCATCCGCCAACTTGCGGTCACTCTGAACTCTGAATTTTGAAAAAAAAATTTTTAATATAGTTTATCATCATAACTGGAAAATATTAGCAAATTGATGTAAAGTAATATAAAATTGAGTTAATAAAAACTAGATTTTTAATTGTTATGTGCTCTCAAAATGAAATCATCCATCATCCAGAAGCTTCCATCATCTAATGTGAACATTCAAATTTCGCATATCTAAAAAAATTTGAATAAAAAATTATTAGCTGCCTCTATTGAAACACTCATATCTGGGTTCATGGTAAAGGTATCAAAAAAGTGTCAACAGATGAAATGTAGCTTTTATCGCGGGCAATAATTCATTAATTGACACTTTGTTTGTATCTGAAACGAGAACCCAGATATGGGCAGTTCAATTATAGCGATAACATACACAAATAGGGATACTGTACTTTCAGGCTTTATAAAAACACTCATATCTGGGTTCATGCTAAAGATATCAAAAAGTTGTCAACTAATGAATTATTCGACTTAATAAATGCTACATTTCATTAGTTGACAGTTTTTTGATATCTTTACCATGAACCCAGATATGGGTCGTTCAATTACGAGAAATTATTTATTTTTCAATTTTTAATCAAAACTGATACAGATAGAGTTAGAAGTTTTTGAAGAATTCCACCATCCTGATGAATAATCTTGAACACAATCGTCTTTCTCATATTCATAAAAAAATGTGATGGAATGAATTCTAAACATAATTTATCATCTATATGTACATCGTCCTTTTCTGCAATATAAAGATTTTCTTTAAACAATTACATTTCCTCTTTCGAATTAGATTTGTATTATTCTCTATAATCAGCTCCAAAAATTCAGATAACAAAGTGACCGCAACATGGCGGATGACGGAATAGAATCGGACTTTCGAAAGTGAAAACTTCTACTTTAAAATTAAACAGAATAATTGTTAATGTATGAATATTTGGTAAAGTGAATAACCCCGGCGGGTTTGAATGGAAAGAGCAATTTTACGAATTAAATCAAAAATTAGTGATACGAAATGCGATTCATTGTCACATTCAACATATGCATTTTTTCTACAGTAACAATCTGTGTTGGGCTTTTAATAACATGATAAGCTAAACTTTTGATTGCCAAACAGAAGAAAAATCTCTCTTTGTCTATATTTCCTGGAATACATAAAACGAAAAACACATTCAAAATCCAAATTTTATTGCATTGAGTATTTATTTGAAAATTAATGAGAGAATAAGATTTATTAAAAACTTCTAATTATGAAGCACGGATATCAAGACATTTAGAAAAAAAAAGAACAATTTAAGTATCATTATGAATTCGTTTCATAAGGCTCTGTGAGGTGCTCACGAAAGGGTTGGAATAATGTTCCCCGAAGGGAAAGGAGTGTTTTTATTTTTAGATGGCACAGAGTGTTACAATAAATTTTCGACATGTCGTCGAAAAATTCACAAAATGAGCCGATAAGACAATCGGATGCTAGAAGATTCTTGCCATTCGCAACATTGTAATAATTGATTTACGTCTACTCATCATTTTTCAAATTGCAGCCTTCAAATGAGAGAAACCGAAGTAAAAGAAAATGGTGAAGCGAACGACACAGATTCCATGGCTTCTTCAGAATCAGAAGGTGAACGTGAAGGAAAGGGAGAAGAGACAAGAGTAACTGTTGTATCCAAAAAAAAAAAAAGAAAAGAAAAACAGTATGATGTGCATTATTTGATAGCGGATAATTAACAAATGTTTTTTTTAAATGAATATCATGAACATTCTTAACCGTAATTCATCGACAGTTATCTCGGAACATTTCTCTCATTATTCGTTTGATTAATTGACACAATTTTGATTTATTCACGTTGGACGCAGATATGGGCGTTTCAATAAAATCAGTTCGGACTACAAAACGAGAGACGGACAAAGTGAACAACAGAAAATTCGTTGTGAGAATAGCAAAACGGTAGAAATACGAGAAGCAGTCAATGAACTTCTAGATAGATCCGGCCAAATGGCAGAATTGAAATTGTCATCTCACCTCCCAGTGACAATAATCAAAAAATTGTAGTGAAAGTAGTTCCAGCCGGAACTTGTTTGATGAAATTGGATGATGTTCTCCAATTGGACGAATCCCTACAGCAAGCACTTGAATTACGCATTCATTCGAATTACGCATTTCATTTGATAGTTACTAACTCACCTAGACAGATATATTGTCTAAAAGAAACAAATAAACATATTATTTTTGATTCATGAAAAATTTTAATGTCTTCTTATTTTGAATTTTTGAAAACAGCCGCCCAAAAATTAGTCTACTAATCCGCCGTTTCTGGACAAAAAGTAATCAATTACTACAAATCAAAAAATGAGATTAAAATCCGGATTACAAGAAAACAAAATACAGCTATCAACAAAAACAAAATAATTAGGTTCGATAGACCAATTAAATAAAATTGTGTATCCACTAAATTGCTGTGATCAAAAAGGTGCCCGAAAAGCAAATCACGCGGACTTTTCAGCACTTACGGGCTCAGGCTGCGCCTTCGCACGACTGCGGGACGCTGCCCGCTGTCGTAGTGCGCTTGGGTTTCTATACACCAGAGAACCTAAGCCTGTGGGGATAGTGTAATCTGGCGTTGGCACATTTGCTCCTGTAGTGAGAAACTTTTGCTTTCGGGGTTTAAAAGGTTGCTTTGGTGGTTTAAAAAGTTGCTTTTGATGTTTTTCTGCCAGGCAAGTGAAAACTACTGTCTAATTGAAGAAATTTTGAACAATATTCTCTACTTTTCGTCTATGATGTTCTTTTATTAAAAATGTGATGATGTGAACAACTAAGTGAAATAATCAAAACACATCAGGCCATAATTAAATGCTGAAAAGTTGGTGAAAACTATATCAACTCAAAAATTCAACGGAAAAAAAAAAACAAATATGAATGGATGATGATTGGGCCAACGATCAAACCAATAGGGAGAATACTTGATAGATGTGCCAATGGATGTTGTCGATAGAACGTTGACTGAACTCTTGACCTGAAAAAAAAACATTGAAATGGTAAATCACAAGTGACAATAAAATTATTCAAAACAACATATGGCTGGAAAAGTTGAGCAGATAAAAGACATAGATGAAAAAATTACCTAAAAATCCTAAGAGTGTGGGGCCTGTTGCTGGAGAACTCCATCTCTCAATATCCGAACTTTTATCTGGTCGCTGATGACACTCGAACGTTGACAGTGATCCTGAAAAAAAAAACCGGTTAAAAAAAATAAAAACCATCGGTGAAAAACCAAAAAACCCAAAAACGAAAACCACTACCCAACCAGATAAAAACCATCGGTGAAAAACCAAAAAACCCAAAAACGAAAACCACTACCCAACCAGATAAAAACCATCGGTGAAAAACCAAAAAACCCAAAAACGAAAACCACTACCCAACCAGATAAAAACCATCGGTGAAAAAATAGAAGGATGACAACCCGGCTCGATAAAAACCATCGGTGAAAAATCTAGAGAAGAAAATAAAAACCATCGGTGAAAAACCAAAAAACCCAAAAACGAAAACCACTACCCAACCAGATGAAAACCACCGGTGAAAAATAAAAACCATCGGTGAAAAATAAAAACCATCGGTGAAAAACCTAGAAACCACTACCCAACCAGATAAAAACCATCGGTGAAAAAATCGAAGGATGACAACCCGGCTCGATAAAAACCATCGGTGAAAAACCAAGAAACCCAAAAACGACCAAAAACGAAAACCACTACCCAACCAGATAAAAACCATCGGTGAAAAATAAAAACCATCGGTGAAAAACCAAAAAACCCAAAAACGAAAACCACTATCTGACAAGATAAAAACCATCGGTGAAAAACCTAGAAACCACTATCTGACCAGATAAAAACCATCGGTGAAAAAATCGAAGGATGACAACCCGGCTCGATAAAAACCATCGGTGAAAAACCTAGAAAACAATATCTGACAAGATAAAAACCATCGGTGAAAAATAAAAACCATCGGTGAAAAACCTAGAAACCACTACCCAACCAGATAAAAACCATCGGTGAAAAAATTGAAGGATGACAACCCGGCTCGATAAAAACCATCGGTGAAAAACCAAAAAACCCAAAAACGAAAACCACTACCCAACCAGATGAAAACCATCGGTGAAAAATAAAAACCATCGGTGAAAAATAAAAACCATCGGTGAAAAACCAAAAAACCCAAAAACGAAAACCACTACCCAACCAGATAAAAACCATCGGTGAAAAAATCGAAGGATGACAACCCGGCTCGATAAAAACCATCGGTGAAAAACCTAGAAACCACTACCCAACCAGATAAAAACAATCGGTGAAAAAATTGAAGGATGACAACCCGGCTCGATAAAAACCATCGGTGAAAAACCAAAAAACCCAAAAACGAAAACCACTACCCAACCAGATGAAAACCATCGGTGAAAAATAAAAACCATCGGTGAAAAATAAAAACCATCGGTGAAAAACCAAAAAACCCAAAAACGAAAACCACTACCCAACCAGATAAAAACCATCGGTGAAAAAATCGAAGGATGACAACCCGGCTCGATAAAAACCATCGGTGAAAAACCTAGAAACCACTACCCAACCAGATAAAAACAATCGGTGAAAAAATTGAAGGATGACAACCCGGCTCGATAAAAACCATCGGTGAAAAACCAAAAAACCCAAAAACGAAAACCACTACCCAACCAGATGAAAACCATCGGTGAAAAATAAAAACCATCGGTGAAAAATAAAAACCATCGGTGAAAAATAAAAACCATCGGTGAAAAACCAAAAAACCCAAAAACGAAAACCACTATCTGACAAGATAAAAACCATCGGTGAAAAACCAAAAAACCCAAAAACGACCAAAAACGAAAACCACTACCCAACCAGATAAAAACCATCGGTGAAAAATAAAAACCATCGGTGAAAAACCAAAAAACCCAAAAACGAAAACCACTATCTGACAAGATAAAAACCATCGGTGAAAAACCTAGAAAACAATATCTGACCAGATAAAAACCATCGGTGAAAAAATCGAAGGATGACAACCCGGCTCGATAAAAACCATCGGTGAAAAACCTAGAAAACAATATCTGACAAGATAAAAACCATCGGTGAAAAATAAAAACCATCGGTGAAAAACCTAGAAAACAATATCTGACCAGATAAAAACCATCGGTGAAAAATCTAGAGAAGAAAATAAAAACCATCAGTGAAAAACCAAAAAACCCAAAAACGAAAACCACTACCCAACCAGATGAAAACCACCGGTGAAAAAATCGAAGGATGACAACCCGACTAGATAAAAACCATCGGTGAAAAACCAAAAAACCCAAAAAACGAAAACCACTACCCAACTAGATAAAAGCCATCGGTTAAAAAACATACCTTGAAATAGAAGGAGTTGGTAATGGCTGCTGGAGAAGTCCATTAACCAAAGTCCGTGATCTTGATTTGGCGATGGAAGTTGACGATCGAACAACGGCAGCTATCTCGTCCTGAAAAGAGAACAATTGAAAAAAAAAATAAAAACCATCGGTGAAAAATCCCAAGGACCTCGAAATTGGAAAAATAAAAACCATCGGTGAAAAACCTAGAAACCACTATCTGACCAGATAAAAACAACAAAACCCGGCGGGCCGAAAAATCAACGATAAAAACCATCGGTGAAAAATCCCAAGGACCACTATCTGACCAGATAAAAACCATCGGTTAAAAACCAAAAAACCCAGAAACATAAATTGGAATTTCTATAAGGCAAATCACGCGGACTTTTCAGCACTTACGGGCTCAGGCTGCGCCTTCGCACGACTGCGGGACGCTGCCCGCTGTCGTAGTGAACTCGGGTTTCTATACACCAGAGAACCTAAGCCTGTGGGGATAGTGTAAGCTGGTATACTGGCACACTCGGAGTGTGGAAAAATAAAAACCATCGGTGAAAAACCTAGAAACCACTACCCAACCAGATAAAAACCATCGGTGAAAAAATAGAAGGATGACAACCCGGCTCGATAAAAACCATCGGTGAAAAATCTAGAGAAGAAAATAAAAACCATCGGTGAAAAACCAAAAAACCCAAAAACGAAAACCACTATCTGACAAGATAAAAACCACCGGTGAAAAATAAAAACCATCGGTGAAAAACCTAGAAAACAATATCTGACCAGATAAAAACCATCGGTGAAAAAATCGAAAGATGACAACCCGGCTCGATAAAAACCATCGGTGAAAAACCTAGAAAACAATATCTGACAAGATAAAAACCACCGGTGAAAAATAAAAACCATCGGTGAAAAACCTAGAAAACAATATCTGACCAGATAAAAACCATCGGTGAAAAAATCGAAAGATGACAACCCGGCTCGATAAAAACCATCGGTGAAAAATAAAAACCATCGGTGAAAAATAAAAACCATCGGTGAAAAATAAAAACCATCGGTGAAAAACCAAAAAACCCAAAAACGAAAACCACTATCTGACAAGATAAAAACCATCGGTGAAAAACCTAGAAAACAATATCTGACCAGATAAAAACCATCGGTGAAAAAATCGAAGGATGACAACCCGGCTCGATGAAAACCATCGGTGAAAAACCTAGAAAACAATATCTGACAAGATAAAAACCATCGGTGAAAAAATTGAAGGATGACAACCCAACCAGATAAAAACCATCGGTGAAAAATAAAAACCATCGGTGAAAAATAAAAACCATCGGTGAAAAACCAAAAAACCCAAAAACGAAAACCACTATCTGACAAGATAAAAACCATCGGTGAAAAACCTAGAAACCACTACCCAACCAGATAAAAACCATCGGTGAAAAACCAAAAAATCCAAAAACGAAAACCACTACCCAACCAGATAAAAACCATCGGTGAAAAAATCGAAGGATGACTACCCGGCTCGATAAAAACCATCGGTGAAAAACCTAGAAACCACTACCCAACCAGATGAAAACCACCGGTGAAAAAATCGAAGGATGACAACCCGACTAGATAAAAACCATCGGTGAAAAACCAAAAAACCCAAAAACGAAAACCACTACCCAACCAGATGAAAACCATCGGTGAAAAATAAAAACCATCGGTGAAAAATAAAAACCATCGGTGAAAAACCAAAAAACCCAAAAACGAAAACCACTATCTGACAAGATAAAAACCATCGGTGAAAAACCTAGAAACCACTACCCAACCAGATAAAAACCATCGGTGAAAAACCAAAAAACCCAAAAACGAAAACCACTATCTGACAAGATAAAAACCATCGGTGAAAAACCAAGAAACCCAAAAACGACCAAAAACGAAAACCACTACCCAACCAGATAAAAACCATCGGTGAAAAATAAAAACCATCGGTGAAAAACCAAAAAACCCAAAAACGAAAACCACTATCTGACAAGATAAAAACCATCGGTGAAAAACCTAGAAACCACTATCTGACCAGATAAAAACCATCGGTGAAAAAATCGAAGGATGACAACCCGGCTCGATAAAAACCATCGGTGAAAAACCTAGAAAACAATATCTGACAAGATAAAAACCATCGGTGAAAAACCTAGAAAACAATATCTGACCAGATAAAAACCATCGGTGAAAAAATCGAAGGATGACAACCCGACTCGATAAAAACCATCGGTGAAAAACCAAAAAACCCAAAAACGAAAACCACTACCCAACCAGATGAAAACCACCGGTGAAAAATAAAAACCATCGGTGAAAAATAAAAACCATCGGTGAAAAACCAAAAAACCCAAAAACGAAAACCACTACCCAACCAGATAAAAACCATCGGTGAAAAAATCGAAGGATGACAACCCGACTCGATAAAAACCATCAGTGAAAAACCTAGAAAACAATATCTGACAAGATAAAAACCATCGGTGAAAAATAAAAACCATCGGTGAAAAACCTAGAAACCACTACCCAACCAGATAAAAACCATCGGTGAAAAAATAGAAGGATGACAACCCGGCTCGATAAAAACCATCGGTGAAAAATCTAGAGAAGAAAATAAAAACCATCGGTGAAAAACCAAAAAACCCAAAAACGAAAACCACTATCTGACAAGATAAAAACCACCGGTGAAAAATAAAAACCATCGGTGAAAAACCTAGAAAACAATATCTGACCAGATAAAAACCATCGGTGAAAAAATCGAAAGATGACAACCCGGCTCGATAAAAACCATCGGTGAAAAACCTAGAAAACAATATCTGACAAGATAAAAACCATCGGTGAAAAATAAAAACCATCGGTGAAAAACCTAGAAAACAATATCTGACCAGATAAAAACCATCGGTGAAAAATCTAGAGAAGAAAATAAAAACCATCAGTGAAAAACCAAAAAACCCAAAAACGAAAACCACTACCCAACCAGATGAAAACCACCGGTGAAAAAATCGAAGGATGACAACCCGACTAGATAAAAACCATCGGTGAAAAACCAAAAAACCCAAAAAACGAAAACCACTACCCAACTAGATAAAAGCCATCGGTTAAAAAACATACCTTGAAATAGAAGGAGTTGGTAATGGCTGCTGGAGAAGTCCATTAACCAAAGTCCGTGATCTTGATTTGGCGATGGAAGTTGACGATCGAACAACGGCAGCTATCTCGTCCTGAAAAGAGAACAATTGAAAAAAAAAATAAAAACCATCGGTGAAAAATCCCAAGGACCTCGAAATTGGAAAAATAAAAACCATCGGTGAAAAACCTAGAAACCACTATCTGACCAGATAAAAACAACAAAACCCGGCGGGCCGAAAAATCAACGATAAAAACCATCGGTGAAAAATCCCAAGGACCACTATCTGACCAGATAAAAACCATCGGTTAAAAACCAAAAAACCCAGAAACATAAATTGGAATTTCTATAAGGCAAATCACGCGGACTTTTCAGCACTTACGGGCTCAGGCTGCGCCTTCGCACGACTGCGGGACGCTGCCCGCTGTCGTAGTGAACTCGGGTTTCTATACACCAGAGAACCTAAGCCTGTGGGGATAGTGTAAGCTGGTATACTGGCACACTCGGAGTGTGGAAAAATAAAAACCATCGGTGAAAAACCTAGAAACCACTACCCAACCAGATAAAAACCATCGGTGAAAAAATAGAAGGATGACAACCCGGCTCGATAAAAACCATCGGTGAAAAATCTAGAGAAGAAAATAAAAACCATCGGTGAAAAACCAAAAAACCCAAAAACGAAAACCACTATCTGACAAGATAAAAACCACCAGTGAAAAATAAAAACCATCGGTGAAAAACCTAGAAAACAATATCTGACCAGATAAAAACCATCGGTGAAAAAATCGAAAGATGACAACCCGGCTCGATAAAAACCATCGGTGAAAAACCTAGAAAACAATATCTGACAAGATAAAAACCATCGGTGAAAAATAAAAACCATCGGTGAAAAACCAAAAAACCCAAAAACGAAAACCACTATCTGACAAGATAAAAACCATCGGTGAAAAACCTAGAAACCACTATCTGACAAGATAAAAACCATCGGTGAAAAAATCGAAGGATGACAACCCGGCTCGATAAAAACCATCAGTGAAAAACCTAGAAAACAATATCTGACAAGATAAAAACCATCGGTGAAAAATAAAAACCATCGGTGAAAAACCTAGAAACCACTACCCAACCAGATAAAAACCATCGGTGAAAAAATTGAAGGATGACAACCCGGCTCGATAAAAACCATCGGTGAAAAACCAAAAAACCCAAAAACGAAAACCACTATCTGACAAGATAAAAACCATCGGTGAAAAACCAAGAAACCCAAAAACGACCAAAAACGAAAACCACTACCCAACCAGATAAAAACCATCGGTGAAAAATAAAAACCATCGGTGAAAAACCAAAAAACCCAAAAACGAAAACCACTATCTGACAAGATAAAAACCATCGGTGAAAAACCTAGAAACCACTATCTGACCAGATAAAAACCATCGGTGAAAAAATCGAAGGATGACAACCCGGCTCGATAAAAACCATCGGTGAAAAACCTAGAAAACAATATCTGACAAGATAAAAACCATCGGTGAAAAATAAAAACCATCGGTGAAAAACCTAGAAACCACTACCCAACCAGATAAAAACCATCGGTGAAAAAATTGAAGGATGACAACCCGGCTCGATAAAAACCATCGGTGAAAAACCAAAAAACCCAAAAACGAAAACCACTACCCAACCAGATGAAAACCATCGGTGAAAAATAAAAACCATCGGTGAAAAATAAAAACCATCGGTGAAAAACCAAAAAACCCAAAAACGAAAACCACTACCCAACCAGATAAAAACAATCGGTGAAAAAATCGAAGGATGACAACCCGGCTCGATAAAAACCATCGGTGAAAAACCTAGAAACCACTACCCAACCAGATAAAAACAATCGGTGAAAAAATTGAAGGATGACAACCCGGCTCGATAAAAACCATCGGTGAAAAACCAAAAAACCCAAAAACGAAAACCACTACCCAACCAGATGAAAACCATCGGTGAAAAATAAAAACCATCGGTGAAAAATAAAAACCATCGGTGAAAAATAAAAACCATCGGTGAAAAACCAAAAAACCCAAAAACGAAAACCACTATCTGACAAGATAAAAACCATCGGTGAAAAACCTAGAAAACAATATCTGACCAGATAAAAACCATCGGTGAAAAAATCGAAGGATGACAACCCGGCTCGATGAAAACCATCAGTGAAAAACCTAGAAAACAATATCTGACAAGATAAAAACCATCGGTGAAAAAATTGAAGGATGACAACCCAACCAGATAAAAACCATCGGTGAAAAATAAAAACCATCGGTGAAAAATAAAAACCATCGGTGAAAAATAAAAACCATCGGTGAAAAACCAAAAAACCCAAAAACGAAAACCACTATCTGACAAGATAAAAACCATCGGTGAAAAACCTAGAAAACAATATCTGACCAGATAAAAACCATCGGTGAAAAAATCGAAGGATGACAACCCGGCTCGATGAAAACCATCGGTGAAAAACCTAGAAAACAATATCTGACCAGATAAAAACCATCGGTGAAAAAATCGAAAGATGACAACCCGGCTCGATAAAAACCATCGGTGAAAAACCTAGAAAACAATATCTGACAAGATAAAAACCATCGGTGAAAAATAAAAACCATCGGTGAAAAACCTAGAAAACAATATCTGACAAGATAAAAACCATCGGTGAAAAAATTGAAGGATGACAACCCAACCAGATAAAAACCATCGGTGAAAAATAAAAACCATCGGTGAAAAATAAAAACCATCGGTGAAAAATAAAAACCATCGGTGAAAAACCAAAAAACCCAAAAACGAAAACCACTATCTGACAAGATAAAAACCATCGGTGAAAAACCTAGAAAACAATATCTGACCAGATAAAAACCATCGGTGAAAAACCAAAAAACCCAAAAACGAAAACCACTATCTGACAAGATAAAAACCACCGGTGAAAAATAAAAACCATCGGTGAAAAACCTAGAAAACAATATCTGACCAGATAAAAACCATCGGTGAAAAAATCGAAAGATGACAACCCGGCTCGATAAAAACCATCGGTGAAAAACCTAGAAAACAATATCTGACAAGATAAAAACCATCGGTGAAAAATAAAAACCATCGGTGAAAAACCAAAAAACCCAAAAACGAAAACCACTATCTGACAAGATAAAAACCATCGGTGAAAAACCTAGAAACCACTATCTGACCAGATAAAAACCATCGGTGAAAAAATCGAAGGATGACAACCCGGCTCGATAAAAACCATCGGTGAAAAACCTAGAAAACAATATCTGACAAGATAAAAACCATCGGTGAAAAATAAAAACCATCGGTGAAAAACCTAGAAACCACTACCCAACCAGATAAAAACCATCGGTGAAAAAATTGAAGGATGACAACCCGGCTCGATAAAAACCATCGGTGAAAAACCAAAAAACCCAAAAACGAAAACCACTATCTGACAAGATAAAAACCATCGGTGAAAAAATCGAAGGATGACAACCCGGCTCGATAAAAACCATCAGTGAAAAACCTAGAAAACAATATCTGACAAGATAAAAACCATCGGTGAAAAATAAAAACCATCGGTGAAAAACCTAGAAACCACTACCCAACCAGATAAAAACCATCGGTGAAAAAATTGAAGGATGACAACCCGGCTCGATAAAAACCATCGGTGAAAAACCAAAAAACCCAAAAACGAAAACCACTATCTGACAAGATAAAAACCATCGGTGAAAAACCAAAAAACCCAAAAACGACCAAAAACGAAAACCACTACCCAACCAGATAAAAACCATCGGTGAAAAATAAAAACCATCGGTGAAAAACCAAAAAACCCAAAAACGAAAACCACTATCTGACAAGATAAAAACCATCGGTGAAAAACCTAGAAACCACTATCTGACCAGATAAAAACCATCGGTGAAAAAATCGAAGGATGACAACCCGGCTCGATAAAAACCATCGGTGAAAAACCTAGAAAACAATATCTGACAAGATAAAAACCATCGGTGAAAAATAAAAACCATCGGTGAAAAACCTAGAAAACAATATCTGACCAGATAAAAACCATCGGTGAAAAATCTAGAGAAGAAAATAAAAACCATCAGTGAAAAACCAAAAAACCCAAAAACGAAAACCACTACCCAACCAGATGAAAACCACCGGTGAAAAAATCGAAGGATGACAACCCGACTAGATAAAAACCATCGGTGAAAAACCAAAAAACCCAAAAAACGAAAACCACTACCCAACTAGATAAAAGCCATCGGTTAAAAAACATACCTTGAAATAGAAGGAGTTGGTAATGGCTGCTGGAGAAGTCCATTAACCAAAGTCCGTGATCTTGATTTGGCGATGGAAGTTGACGATCGAACAACGGCAGCTATCTCGTCCTGAAAAGAGAACAATTGAAAAAAAAAATAAAAACCATCGGTGAAAAATCCCAAGGACCTCGAAATTGGAAAAATAAAAACCATCGGTGAAAAACCTAGAAACCACTATCTGACCAGATAAAAACAACAAAACCCGGCGGGCCGAAAAATCAACGATAAAAACCATCGGTGAAAAATCCCAAGGACCACTATCTGACCAGATAAAAACCATCGGTTAAAAACCAAAAAACCCAGAAACATAAATTGGAATTTCTATAAGGCAAATCACGCGGACTTTTCAGCACTTACGGGCTCAGGCTGCGCCTTCGCACGACTGCGGGACGCTGCCCGCTGTCGTAGTGAACTCGGGTTTCTATACACCAGAGAACCTAAGCCTGTGGGGATAGTGTAAGCTGGTATACTGGCACACTCGGAGTGTGGAAAAATAAAAACCATCGGTGAAAAACCTAGAAACCACTACCCAACCAGATAAAAACCATCGGTGAAAAAATAGAAGGATGACAACCCGGCTCGATAAAAACCATCGGTGAAAAATCTAGAGAAGAAAATAAAAACCATCGGTGAAAAACCAAAAAACCCAAAAACGAAAACCACTATCTGACAAGATAAAAACCACCAGTGAAAAATAAAAACCATCGGTGAAAAACCTAGAAAACAATATCTGACCAGATAAAAACCATCGGTGAAAAAATCGAAAGATGACAACCCGGCTCGATAAAAACCATCGGTGAAAAACCTAGAAAACAATATCTGACAAGATAAAAACCATCGGTGAAAAATAAAAACCATCGGTGAAAAACCAAAAAACCCAAAAACGAAAACCACTATCTGACAAGATAAAAACCATCGGTGAAAAACCTAGAAACCACTATCTGACAAGATAAAAACCATCGGTGAAAAAATCGAAGGATGACAACCCGGCTCGATAAAAACCATCAGTGAAAAACCTAGAAAACAATATCTGACAAGATAAAAACCATCGGTGAAAAATAAAAACCATCGGTGAAAAACCTAGAAACCACTACCCAACCAGATAAAAACCATCGGTGAAAAAATTGAAGGATGACAACCCGGCTCGATAAAAACCATCGGTGAAAAACCAAAAAACCCAAAAACGAAAACCACTATCTGACAAGATAAAAACCATCGGTGAAAAACCAAGAAACCCAAAAACGACCAAAAACGAAAACCACTACCCAACCAGATAAAAACCATCGGTGAAAAATAAAAACCATCGGTGAAAAACCAAAAA
This sequence comes from Caenorhabditis wallacei, assembly GCA_963932035.1. Taxonomy (NCBI): domain Eukaryota; kingdom Metazoa; phylum Nematoda; class Chromadorea; order Rhabditida; family Rhabditidae; genus Caenorhabditis; species Caenorhabditis wallacei. The sequence continues at coordinate 156,749 of OZ009931.1, forward strand.
ACCCAAAAACGAAAACCACTATCTGACAAGATAAAAACCATCGGTGAAAAACCTAGAAACCACTATCTGACCAGATAAAAACCATCGGTGAAAAAATCGAAGGATGACAACCCGGCTCGATAAAAACCATCGGTGAAAAACCTAGAAAACAATATCTGACAAGATAAAAACCATCGGTGAAAAATAAAAACCATCGGTGAAAAACCTAGAAACCACTACCCAACCAGATAAAAACCATCGGTGAAAAAATTGAAGGATGACAACCCGGCTCGATAAAAACCATCGGTGAAAAACCAAAAAACCCAAAAACGAAAACCACTACCCAACCAGATGAAAACCATCGGTGAAAAATAAAAACCATCGGTGAAAAATAAAAACCATCGGTGAAAAACCAAAAAACCCAAAAACGAAAACCACTACCCAACCAGATAAAAACAATCGGTGAAAAAATCGAAGGATGACAACCCGGCTCGATAAAAACCATCGGTGAAAAACCTAGAAACCACTACCCAACCAGATAAAAACAATCGGTGAAAAAATTGAAGGATGACAACCCGGCTCGATAAAAACCATCGGTGAAAAACCAAAAAACCCAAAAACGAAAACCACTACCCAACCAGATGAAAACCATCGGTGAAAAATAAAAACCATCGGTGAAAAATAAAAACCATCGGTGAAAAACCAAAAAACCCAAAAACGAAAACCACTACCCAACCAGATGAAAACCACCGGTGAAAAAATCGAAGGATGACAACCCGACTAGATAAAAACCATCGGTGAAAAACCAAAAAACCCAAAAAACGAAAACCACTACCCAACTAGATAAAAGCCATCGGTTAAAAAACATACCTTGAAATAGAAGGAGTTGGTAATGGCTGCTGGAGAAGTCCATTAACCAAAGTCCGTGATCTTGATTTGGCGATGGAAGTTGACGATCGAACAACGGCAGCTATCTCGTCCTGAAAAGAGAACAATTGAAAAAAAAAATAAAAACCATCGGTGAAAAATCCCAAGGACCTCGAAATTGGAAAAATAAAAACCATCGGTGAAAAACCTAGAAACCACTATCTGACCAGATAAAAACAACAAAACCCGGCGGGCCGAAAAATCAACGATAAAAACCATCGGTGAAAAATCCCAAGGACCACTATCTGACCAGATAAAAACCATCGGTTAAAAACCAAAAAACCCAGAAACATAAATTGGAATTTCTATAAGGCAAATCACGCGGACTTTTCAGCACTTACGGGCTCAGGCTGCGCCTTCGCACGACTGCGGGACGCTGCCCGCTGTCGTAGTGAACTCGGGTTTCTATACACCAGAGAACCTAAGCCTGTGGGGATAGTGTAAGCTGGTATACTGGCACACTCGGAGTGTGGAAAAATAAAAACCATCGGTGAAAAACCTAGAAACCACTACCCAACCAGATAAAAACCATCGGTGAAAAAATAGAAGGATGACAACCCGGCTCGATAAAAACCATCGGTGAAAAATCTAGAGAAGAAAATAAAAACCATCGGTGAAAAACCAAAAAACCCAAAAACGAAAACCACTATCTGACAAGATAAAAACCACCAGTGAAAAATAAAAACCATCGGTGAAAAACCTAGAAAACAATATCTGACCAGATAAAAACCATCGGTGAAAAAATCGAAAGATGACAACCCGGCTCGATAAAAACCATCGGTGAAAAACCTAGAAAACAATATCTGACAAGATAAAAACCATCGGTGAAAAATAAAAACCATCGGTGAAAAACCAAAAAACCCAAAAACGAAAACCACTATCTGACAAGATAAAAACCATCGGTGAAAAACCTAGAAACCACTATCTGACCAGATAAAAACCATCGGTGAAAAAATCGAAGGATGACAACCCGGCTCGATAAAAACCATCGGTGAAAAACCTAGAAAACAATATCTGACAAGATAAAAACCATCGGTGAAAAATAAAAACCATCGGTGAAAAACCTAGAAACCACTACCCAACCAGATAAAAACCATCGGTGAAAAAATTGAAGGATGACAACCCGGCTCGATAAAAACCATCGGTGAAAAACCAAAAAACCCAAAAACGAAAACCACTATCTGACAAGATAAAAACCATCGGTGAAAAAATCGAAGGATGACAACCCGGCTCGATAAAAACCATCAGTGAAAAACCTAGAAAACAATATCTGACAAGATAAAAACCATCGGTGAAAAATAAAAACCATCGGTGAAAAACCTAGAAACCACTACCCAACCAGATAAAAACCATCGGTGAAAAAATTGAAGGATGACAACCCGGCTCGATAAAAACCATCGGTGAAAAACCAAAAAACCCAAAAACGAAAACCACTATCTGACAAGATAAAAACCATCGGTGAAAAACCAAGAAACCCAAAAACGACCAAAAACGAAAACCACTACCCAACCAGATAAAAACCATCGGTGAAAAATAAAAACCATCGGTGAAAAACCAAAAAACCCAAAAACGAAAACCACTATCTGACAAGATAAAAACCATCGGTGAAAAACCTAGAAACCACTATCTGACCAGATAAAAACCATCGGTGAAAAAATCGAAGGATGACAACCCGGCTCGATAAAAACCATCGGTGAAAAACCTAGAAAACAATATCTGACAAGATAAAAACCATCGGTGAAAAATAAAAACCATCGGTGAAAAACCTAGAAACCACTACCCAACCAGATAAAAACCATCGGTGAAAAAATTGAAGGATGACAACCCGGCTCGATAAAAACCATCGGTGAAAAACCAAAAAACCCAAAAACGAAAACCACTACCCAACCAGATGAAAACCATCGGTGAAAAATAAAAACCATCGGTGAAAAATAAAAACCATCGGTGAAAAATAAAAACCATCGGTGAAAAACCAAAAAACCCAAAAACGAAAACCACTATCTGACAAGATAAAAACCATCGGTGAAAAACCAAAAAACCCAAAAACGACCAAAAACGAAAACCACTACCCAACCAGATAAAAACCATCGGTGAAAAATAAAAACCATCGGTGAAAAACCAAAAAACCCAAAAACGAAAACCACTATCTGACAAGATAAAAACCATCGGTGAAAAACCTAGAAACCACTATCTGACCAGATAAAAACCATCGGTGAAAAAATCGAAGGATGACAACCCGGCTCGATAAAAACCATCGGTGAAAAACCTAGAAAACAATATCTGACAAGATAAAAACCATCGGTGAAAAATAAAAACCATCGGTGAAAAACCTAGAAAACAATATCTGACCAGATAAAAACCATCGGTGAAAAATCTAGAGAAGAAAATAAAAACCATCAGTGAAAAACCAAAAAACCCAAAAACGAAAACCACTACCCAACCAGATGAAAACCACCGGTGAAAAAATCGAAGGATGACAACCCGACTAGATAAAAACCATCGGTGAAAAACCAAAAAACCCAAAAAACGAAAACCACTACCCAACTAGATAAAAGCCATCGGTTAAAAAACATACCTTGAAATAGAAGGAGTTGGTAATGGCTGCTGGAGAAGTCCATTAACCAAAGTCCGTGATCTTGATTTGGCGATGGAAGTTGACGATCGAACAACGGCAGCTATCTCGTCCTGAAAAGAGAACAATTGAAAAAAAAAATAAAAACCATCGGTGAAAAATCCCAAGGACCTCGAAATTGGAAAAATAAAAACCATCGGTGAAAAACCTAGAAACCACTATCTGACCAGATAAAAACAACAAAACCCGGCGGGCCGAAAAATCAACGATAAAAACCATCGGTGAAAAATCCCAAGGACCACTATCTGACCAGATAAAAACCATCGGTTAAAAACCAAAAAACCCAGAAACATAAATTGGAATTTCTATAAGGCAAATCACGCGGACTTTTCAGCACTTACGGGCTCAGGCTGCGCCTTCGCACGACTGCGGGACGCTGCCCGCTGTCGTAGTGAACTCGGGTTTCTATACACCAGAGAACCTAAGCCTGTGGGGATAGTGTAAGCTGGTATACTGGCACACTCGGAGTGTGGAAAAATAAAAACCATCGGTGAAAAACCTAGAAACCACTACCCAACCAGATAAAAACCATCGGTGAAAAAATAGAAGGATGACAACCCGGCTCGATAAAAACCATCGGTGAAAAATCTAGAGAAGAAAATAAAAACCATCGGTGAAAAACCAAAAAACCCAAAAACGAAAACCACTATCTGACAAGATAAAAACCACCGGTGAAAAATAAAAACCATCGGTGAAAAACCTAGAAAACAATATCTGACCAGATAAAAACCATCGGTGAAAAAATCGAAAGATGACAACCCGGCTCGATAAAAACCATCGGTGAAAAACCTAGAAAACAATATCTGACAAGATAAAAACCATCGGTGAAAAATAAAAACCATCGGTGAAAAACCTAGAAAACAATATCTGACAAGATAAAAACCATCGGTGAAAAAATTGAAGGATGACAACCCAACCAGATAAAAACCATCGGTGAAAAATAAAAACCATCGGTGAAAAATAAAAACCATCGGTGAAAAATAAAAACCATCGGTGAAAAACCAAAAAACCCAAAAACGAAAACCACTATCTGACAAGATAAAAACCATCGGTGAAAAACCTAGAAAACAATATCTGACCAGATAAAAACCATCGGTGAAAAAATCGAAGGATGACAACCCGGCTCGATGAAAACCATCAGTGAAAAACCTAGAAAACAATATCTGACAAGATAAAAACCATCGGTGAAAAAATTGAAGGATGACAACCCAACCAGATAAAAACCATCGGTGAAAAATAAAAACCATCGGTGAAAAATAAAAACCATCGGTGAAAAATAAAAACCATCGGTGAAAAACCAAAAAACCCAAAAACGAAAACCACTATCTGACAAGATAAAAACCATCGGTGAAAAACCTAGAAAACAATATCTGACCAGATAAAAACCATCGGTGAAAAAATCGAAGGATGACAACCCGGCTCGATGAAAACCATCGGTGAAAAACCTAGAAAACAATATCTGACCAGATAAAAACCATCGGTGAAAAAATCGAAAGATGACAACCCGGCTCGATAAAAACCATCGGTGAAAAACCTAGAAAACAATATCTGACAAGATAAAAACCATCGGTGAAAAATAAAAACCATCGGTGAAAAACCTAGAAAACAATATCTGACAAGATAAAAACCATCGGTGAAAAAATTGAAGGATGACAACCCAACCAGATAAAAACCATCGGTGAAAAATAAAAACCATCGGTGAAAAATAAAAACCATCGGTGAAAAATAAAAACCATCGGTGAAAAACCAAAAAACCCAAAAACGAAAACCACTATCTGACAAGATAAAAACCATCGGTGAAAAACCTAGAAAACAATATCTGACCAGATAAAAACCATCGGTGAAAAACCAAAAAACCCAAAAACGAAAACCACTATCTGACAAGATAAAAACCACCGGTGAAAAATAAAAACCATCGGTGAAAAACCTAGAAAACAATATCTGACCAGATAAAAACCATCGGTGAAAAAATCGAAAGATGACAACCCGGCTCGATAAAAACCATCGGTGAAAAACCTAGAAAACAATATCTGACAAGATAAAAACCATCGGTGAAAAATAAAAACCATCGGTGAAAAACCAAAAAACCCAAAAACGAAAACCACTATCTGACAAGATAAAAACCATCGGTGAAAAACCTAGAAACCACTATCTGACCAGATAAAAACCATCGGTGAAAAAATCGAAGGATGACAACCCGGCTCGATAAAAACCATCGGTGAAAAACCTAGAAAACAATATCTGACAAGATAAAAACCATCGGTGAAAAATAAAAACCATCGGTGAAAAACCTAGAAACCACTACCCAACCAGATAAAAACCATCGGTGAAAAAATTGAAGGATGACAACCCGGCTCGATAAAAACCATCGGTGAAAAACCAAAAAACCCAAAAACGAAAACCACTATCTGACAAGATAAAAACCATCGGTGAAAAAATCGAAGGATGACAACCCGGCTCGATAAAAACCATCAGTGAAAAACCTAGAAAACAATATCTGACAAGATAAAAACCATCGGTGAAAAATAAAAACCATCGGTGAAAAACCTAGAAACCACTACCCAACCAGATAAAAACCATCGGTGAAAAAATTGAAGGATGACAACCCGGCTCGATAAAAACCATCGGTGAAAAACCAAAAAACCCAAAAACGAAAACCACTATCTGACAAGATAAAAACCATCGGTGAAAAACCAAAAAACCCAAAAACGACCAAAAACGAAAACCACTACCCAACCAGATAAAAACCATCGGTGAAAAATAAAAACCATCGGTGAAAAACCAAAAAACCCAAAAACGAAAACCACTATCTGACAAGATAAAAACCATCGGTGAAAAACCTAGAAACCACTATCTGACCAGATAAAAACCATCGGTGAAAAAATCGAAGGATGACAACCCGGCTCGATAAAAACCATCGGTGAAAAACCTAGAAAACAATATCTGACAAGATAAAAACCATCGGTGAAAAATAAAAACCATCGGTGAAAAACCTAGAAAACAATATCTGACCAGATAAAAACCATCGGTGAAAAATCTAGAGAAGAAAATAAAAACCATCAGTGAAAAACCAAAAAACCCAAAAACGAAAACCACTACCCAACCAGATGAAAACCACCGGTGAAAAAATCGAAGGATGACAACCCGACTAGATAAAAACCATCGGTGAAAAACCAAAAAACCCAAAAAACGAAAACCACTACCCAACTAGATAAAAGCCATCGGTTAAAAAACATACCTTGAAATAGAAGGAGTTGGTAATGGCTGCTGGAGAAGTCCATTAACCAAAGTCCGTGATCTTGATTTGGCGATGGAAGTTGACGATCGAACAACGGCAGCTATCTCGTCCTGAAAAGAGAACAATTGAAAAAAAAAATAAAAACCATCGGTGAAAAATCCCAAGGACCTCGAAATTGGAAAAATAAAAACCATCGGTGAAAAACCTAGAAACCACTATCTGACCAGATAAAAACAACAAAACCCGGCGGGCCGAAAAATCAACGATAAAAACCATCGGTGAAAAATCCCAAGGACCACTATCTGACCAGATAAAAACCATCGGTTAAAAACCAAAAAACCCAGAAACATAAATTGGAATTTCTATAAGGCAAATCACGCGGACTTTTCAGCACTTACGGGCTCAGGCTGCGCCTTCGCACGACTGCGGGACGCTGCCCGCTGTCGTAGTGAACTCGGGTTTCTATACACCAGAGAACCTAAGCCTGTGGGGATAGTGTAAGCTGGTATACTGGCACACTCGGAGTGTGGAAAAATAAAAACCATCGGTGAAAAACCTAGAAACCACTACCCAACCAGATAAAAACCATCGGTGAAAAAATAGAAGGATGACAACCCGGCTCGATAAAAACCATCGGTGAAAAATCTAGAGAAGAAAATAAAAACCATCGGTGAAAAACCAAAAAACCCAAAAACGAAAACCACTATCTGACAAGATAAAAACCACCAGTGAAAAATAAAAACCATCGGTGAAAAACCTAGAAAACAATATCTGACCAGATAAAAACCATCGGTGAAAAAATCGAAAGATGACAACCCGGCTCGATAAAAACCATCGGTGAAAAACCTAGAAAACAATATCTGACAAGATAAAAACCATCGGTGAAAAATAAAAACCATCGGTGAAAAACCAAAAAACCCAAAAACGAAAACCACTATCTGACAAGATAAAAACCATCGGTGAAAAACCTAGAAACCACTATCTGACAAGATAAAAACCATCGGTGAAAAAATCGAAGGATGACAACCCGGCTCGATAAAAACCATCAGTGAAAAACCTAGAAAACAATATCTGACAAGATAAAAACCATCGGTGAAAAATAAAAACCATCGGTGAAAAACCTAGAAACCACTACCCAACCAGATAAAAACCATCGGTGAAAAAATTGAAGGATGACAACCCGGCTCGATAAAAACCATCGGTGAAAAACCAAAAAACCCAAAAACGAAAACCACTATCTGACAAGATAAAAACCATCGGTGAAAAACCAAGAAACCCAAAAACGACCAAAAACGAAAACCACTACCCAACCAGATAAAAACCATCGGTGAAAAATAAAAACCATCGGTGAAAAACCAAAAAACCCAAAAACGAAAACCACTATCTGACAAGATAAAAACCATCGGTGAAAAACCTAGAAACCACTATCTGACCAGATAAAAACCATCGGTGAAAAAATCGAAGGATGACAACCCGGCTCGATAAAAACCATCGGTGAAAAACCTAGAAAACAATATCTGACAAGATAAAAACCATCGGTGAAAAATAAAAACCATCGGTGAAAAACCTAGAAACCACTACCCAACCAGATAAAAACCATCGGTGAAAAAATTGAAGGATGACAACCCGGCTCGATAAAAACCATCGGTGAAAAACCAAAAAACCCAAAAACGAAAACCACTACCCAACCAGATGAAAACCATCGGTGAAAAATAAAAACCATCGGTGAAAAATAAAAACCATCGGTGAAAAACCAAAAAACCCAAAAACGAAAACCACTACCCAACCAGATAAAAACAATCGGTGAAAAAATCGAAGGATGACAACCCGGCTCGATAAAAACCATCGGTGAAAAACCTAGAAACCACTACCCAACCAGATAAAAACAATCGGTGAAAAAATTGAAGGATGACAACCCGGCTCGATAAAAACCATCGGTGAAAAACCAAAAAACCCAAAAACGAAAACCACTACCCAACCAGATGAAAACCATCGGTGAAAAATAAAAACCATCGGTGAAAAATAAAAACCATCGGTGAAAAACCAAAAAACCCAAAAACGAAAACCACTACCCAACCAGATGAAAACCACCGGTGAAAAAATCGAAGGATGACAACCCGACTAGATAAAAACCATCGGTGAAAAACCAAAAAACCCAAAAAACGAAAACCACTACCCAACTAGATAAAAGCCATCGGTTAAAAAACATACCTTGAAATAGAAGGAGTTGGTAATGGCTGCTGGAGAAGTCCATTAACCAAAGTCCGTGATCTTGATTTGGCGATGGAAGTTGACGATCGAACAACGGCAGCTATCTCGTCCTGAAAAGAGAACAATTGAAAAAAAAAATAAAAACCATCGGTGAAAAATCCCAAGGACCTCGAAATTGGAAAAATAAAAACCATCGGTGAAAAACCTAGAAACCACTATCTGACCAGATAAAAACAACAAAACCCGGCGGGCCGAAAAATCAACGATAAAAACCATCGGTGAAAAATCCCAAGGACCACTATCTGACCAGATAAAAACCATCGGTTAAAAACCAAAAAACCCAGAAACATAAATTGGAATTTCTATAAGGCAAATCACGCGGACTTTTCAGCACTTACGGGCTCAGGCTGCGCCTTCGCACGACTGCGGGACGCTGCCCGCTGTCGTAGTGAACTCGGGTTTCTATACACCAGAGAACCTAAGCCTGTGGGGATAGTGTAAGCTGGTATACTGGCACACTCGGAGTGTGGAAAAATAAAAACCATCGGTGAAAAACCTAGAAACCACTACCCAACCAGATAAAAACCATCGGTGAAAAAATAGAAGGATGACAACCCGGCTCGATAAAAACCATCGGTGAAAAATCTAGAGAAGAAAATAAAAACCATCGGTGAAAAACCAAAAAACCCAAAAACGAAAACCACTATCTGACAAGATAAAAACCACCAGTGAAAAATAAAAACCATCGGTGAAAAACCTAGAAAACAATATCTGACCAGATAAAAACCATCGGTGAAAAAATCGAAAGATGACAACCCGGCTCGATAAAAACCATCGGTGAAAAACCTAGAAAACAATATCTGACAAGATAAAAACCATCGGTGAAAAATAAAAACCATCGGTGAAAAACCAAAAAACCCAAAAACGAAAACCACTATCTGACAAGATAAAAACCATCGGTGAAAAACCTAGAAACCACTATCTGACCAGATAAAAACCATCGGTGAAAAAATCGAAGGATGACAACCCGGCTCGATAAAAACCATCGGTGAAAAACCTAGAAAACAATATCTGACAAGATAAAAACCATCGGTGAAAAATAAAAACCATCGGTGAAAAACCTAGAAACCACTACCCAACCAGATAAAAACCATCGGTGAAAAAATTGAAGGATGACAACCCGGCTCGATAAAAACCATCGGTGAAAAACCAAAAAACCCAAAAACGAAAACCACTATCTGACAAGATAAAAACCATCGGTGAAAAAATCGAAGGATGACAACCCGGCTCGATAAAAACCATCAGTGAAAAACCTAGAAAACAATATCTGACAAGATAAAAACCATCGGTGAAAAATAAAAACCATCGGTGAAAAACCTAGAAACCACTACCCAACCAGATAAAAACCATCGGTGAAAAAATTGAAGGATGACAACCCGGCTCGATAAAAACCATCGGTGAAAAACCAAAAAACCCAAAAACGAAAACCACTATCTGACAAGATAAAAACCATCGGTGAAAAACCAAGAAACCCAAAAACGACCAAAAACGAAAACCACTACCCAACCAGATAAAAACCATCGGTGAAAAATAAAAACCATCGGTGAAAAACCAAAAAACCCAAAAACGAAAACCACTATCTGACAAGATAAAAACCATCGGTGAAAAACCTAGAAACCACTATCTGACCAGATAAAAACCATCGGTGAAAAAATCGAAGGATGACAACCCGGCTCGATAAAAACCATCGGTGAAAAACCTAGAAAACAATATCTGACAAGATAAAAACCATCGGTGAAAAATAAAAACCATCGGTGAAAAACCTAGAAACCACTACCCAACCAGATAAAAACCATCGGTGAAAAAATTGAAGGATGACAACCCGGCTCGATAAAAACCATCGGTGAAAAACCAAAAAACCCAAAAACGAAAACCACTACCCAACCAGATGAAAACCATCGGTGAAAAATAAAAACCATCGGTGAAAAATAAAAACCATCGGTGAAAAACCAAAAAACCCAAAAACGAAAACCACTACCCAACCAGATAAAAACAATCGGTGAAAAAATCGAAGGATGACAACCCGGCTCGATAAAAACCATCGGTGAAAAACCTAGAAACCACTACCCAACCAGATAAAAACAATCGGTGAAAAAATTGAAGGATGACAACCCGGCTCGATAAAAACCATCGGTGAAAAACCAAAAAACCCAAAAACGAAAACCACTACCCAACCAGATGAAAACCATCGGTGAAAAATAAAAACCATCGGTGAAAAATAAAAACCATCGGTGAAAAACCAAAAAACCCAAAAACGAAAACCACTACCCAACCAGATGAAAACCACCGGTGAAAAAATCGAAGGATGACAACCCGACTAGATAAAAACCATCGGTGAAAAACCAAAAAACCCAAAAAACGAAAACCACTACCCAACTAGATAAAAGCCATCGGTTAAAAAACATACCTTGAAATAGAAGGAGTTGGTAATGGCTGCTGGAGAAGTCCATTAACCAAAGTCCGTGATCTTGATTTGGCGATGGAAGTTGACGATCGAACAACGGCAGCTATCTCGTCCTGAAAAGAGAACAATTGAAAAAAAAAATAAAAACCATCGGTGAAAAATCCCAAGGACCTCGAAATTGGAAAAATAAAAACCATCGGTGAAAAACCTAGAAACCACTATCTGACCAGATAAAAACAACAAAACCCGGCGGGCCGAAAAATCAACGATAAAAACCATCGGTGAAAAATCCCAAGGACCACTATCTGACCAGATAAAAACCATCGGTTAAAAACCAAAAAACCCAGAAACATAAATTGGAATTTCTATAAGGCAAATCACGCGGACTTTTCAGCACTTACGGGCTCAGGCTGCGCCTTCGCACGACTGCGGGACGCTGCCCGCTGTCGTAGTGAACTCGGGTTTCTATACACCAGAGAACCTAAGCCTGTGGGGATAGTGTAAGCTGGTATACTGGCACACTCGGAGTGTGGAAAAATAAAAACCATCGGTGAAAAACCTAGAAACCACTACCCAACCAGATAAAAACCATCGGTGAAAAAATAGAAGGATGACAACCCGGCTCGATAAAAACCATCGGTGAAAAATCTAGAGAAGAAAATAAAAACCATCGGTGAAAAACCAAAAAACCCAAAAACGAAAACCACTATCTGACAAGATAAAAACCACCGGTGAAAAATAAAAACCATCGGTGAAAAACCTAGAAAACAATATCTGACCAGATAAAAACCATCGGTGAAAAAATCGAAAGATGACAACCCGGCTCGATAAAAACCATCGGTGAAAAACCTAGAAAACAATATCTGACAAGATAAAAACCATCGGTGAAAAATAAAAACCATCGGTGAAAAACCAAAAAACCCAAAAACGAAAACCACTATCTGACAAGATAAAAACCATCGGTGAAAAACCTAGAAACCACTATCTGACCAGATAAAAACCATCGGTGAAAAAATCGAAGGATGACAACCCGGCTCGATAAAAACCATCGGTGAAAAACCAAAAAACCCAAAAAACGAAAACCACTACCCAGCCAGATAAAAACCATCGGTGAAAAAATTGAAGGATGACAGCCCGGCTCGATAAAAACCATCGGTGAAAAATCTAGAGGAGAAAATAAAAACCATCGGCGAAAAACCTAGAAAACAATATCTGACCAGATAAAAACCATCGGTGAAAAAATCGAAGGATGACAACCCGGCTCGATAAAAACCATCGGTGAAAAATAAAAACCATCGGTGAAAAATCTAGAGAAGAAAATAAAAACCATCGGTGAAAAATCCCAAGGACCACTATCTGACCAGATAAAAACCATCGATGAAAAACTAGAAGCCACTACCCAACTAGACAAAAGACATCGGTCAAAAAATATACCTTGAGATCAGAGGAGCAAGTGATGGCCGCTGGAGAAGTCCATTTACCAAAGTCCGTCATGATTTGGCGATGGAAGTTGACAATCGAATAACGACAGCGCTCTCGCCCTGAAAAAGGAACAGCTAAAAAAAAATAAAAACCATCGGTGAAAAATCTAGCGGAGAAGATAAAAAAACATCGGTGAAAAGTGCCTAGCAACGATAAAAGACATTGACGAAAAACTAGAAACCACTAAGCGACCAGATAAAAGAGACCGGTCAAAAAAATCAAGAGAATTCAAGGAGAAGAGGAGATAAGCCGAGAATTTCGAAAGAGAACACATCTAGACGACAAAACCCGGCGGGCGCGGAATAGACCCGGCGGGCGCGGAATAGACCCGGCGGGTGCGGAATAGACCCGGCGGGCGCGGAATAAAAAAATCAAACCGAGGTGTTTTCATGGATCATAAGACAACAAGACAAAGATATTTTCTAACCAATGATTTATTAATTCAAAAAATAGAAGAAAATTAAAGAAAATCTTACAAATTCGTCGTCCGCGGCTCCTCCTCCTCTGATTCGCTGATTCCTCGTCGCCTACTGCTCCTTCTCCGCTGCTGATGCCTGTCGTTGTTGTGCCGTTGTGCTGTGAAGAATCGAGATGCAATCTGAAAGAATAATAATAAAAATAAATCAAACAGAGAGGAAAATTTTCAAAAAATCGGATTTTTGCGGAAAAAAAATAATTTGCCTAAATTATCAAGTTTCGACTATTTTTCTGTGAATTTCGGGAAGAAAAATTATTTCTGTGGTGACTCACACCCAATTTCCTGGATTCTTCGTGATAAACAACCAAAAAATTATTTTAAAAAAAACAAACGGCCTAAATTATCAATTTCTCCCCATTTTTCCTGAATTTCGCAAAGAAAAGGTATTTTTATCGTCAATTCCACCCAAATTCTTGATTTTATCGAAAAAAACCAACAAAAATCGATAAAAATTTAGGATTTTAGGAAAAAAAACTCGAAATTCTCGCCCTCTCTCCTCTCTTTACGGTTTTCGTGGCGAGACCCATCCGGATAATTCCATGCGCCTTTAACCCAACTCTCTTTCGAAAAGGCGCAATTTGGTGGGAAAAAAGCTATTTTTATCGAAAATTTCACAAAAATTTATCGATTTTTCAACAAAAAAAAAATCAAAAAATCAAAATTTGACCTTAATTATCGATTTTTTCCATTTTTTGAATTTTTTGAGAAAAACAACCTAGCTTAACCTAATTTTATCAATTTTCCGAAAAAATTTCAATATATATCAAAAAAATAATACCTTTTTAGTGATGAATCGAGGTGAAGATGTTGTGAGCACGCGTGTGGCGAATCGACGTCCTGTTTCGATGTGCGACGTCGAATTTGGGGCTGAAAATGGTAATTTTTTTGAAGAGCGCAACAAAATAAAAAAATCGATAACACGAAAAAGCGAAAGAGAGCAAAACAATTTTATGCAATAAAAAAAAAAATTATTCTCGCACCGAATAATTTCAAAAATCAATAAAATGCAGCCTAGTGGGTAGGAGAACAAAAACACAACGACAAAAAAATCGATAAAAATCAGAGAAGCAAAAAAAAGTCAACGACTGTTGCGAATGACAGAACAACGAAATGATTCTGACAAGTGAGAGAGTGAGAGGGTTAGAGAAAAAAAATTCAATTTTTGGCGGGTTGATCTACGGGATCAAAAAAAAAACTGATTAGACGCAGGCTAACGGATCGTAGCAAAAATCGGAGCAACAAAAAAAAATCGACAAAAATTGCAGCAAAAAATCGGAGCAACAAGCAGAGCAACATGAGGAGCAACAAAAAATCGATAAAATCGGGAGCAACAAAAAAAAACCGCCGACGACGACCGCTGCGAATGACGAAATGAGAGAATGATTGTGAGAGGTGAGAGAGTGGGAGGGTTAGAGAAAAAACACATCTAATTTTTGGCGGTTTGATCTACGAGGTCAAAAAAAATTTTTTGAATTTTTCTTGGTCTAGGCTAAGGGGGTGCCCAAGATTGGTCTAGGCTGACGGACTGACCGGCTAGGCTAAGGGGGTGCCCAAGATCGCTCTAGGCTGACGACTGACTGACGGAATGATCGGCTAGGCTGACGGATTGACCGGCTAGGCTAACGGACTGGCTGAAATGGGCTAGGCTAAAGGGGGGACGACAAAAAATCGATAAAACGCGGAGCAAGAAAAAAAAACCGCCGACGACGACCGCTGCGAATGACGAAATGACAGAATGATTGCGAGGGGTGAGAGAGTGAGAGGATTAGAGAAAAAACAAATTCAATTTTTGGCGGTTTGATCTACGAGGTCAAAAAAAATTTTTTGAATTTTTCTTGGTCTAGGCTAAGGGGGTGTCCAAGATCGGTCTAGGCTGACGGACTGACCGGCTAGGCTAAGGGGGTGCCCAAGATCGCTCTAGGCTGACGACTGACTGACGGAATGATCGGCTAGGCTGACGGATTGACCGGCTAGGCTAACGGACTGGCTGAAATGGGCTAGGCTAAAGGGGGGACGACAAAAAATCGATAAAACGCGGAGCAAGAAAAAAAAACCGCCGACGACGACCGCTGCGAATGACGAAATGACAGAATGATTGCGAGGGGTGAGAGAGTGAGAGGATTAGAGAAAAAACAAATTCAATTTTTGGCGGTTTGATCTACGAGGTCAAAAAAAATTTTTTGAATTTTTCTTGGTCTAGGCTAAGGGGGTGTCCAAGATCGGTCTAGGCTGACGGACTGACCGGCTAGGCTAAGGGGGTGCCCAAGATCGGTCTAGGCTGACGACTGACCGACGGATTGACCGGCTAGGCTGACGGATTGACCGGCTAGGCTAACGGACTGGCTGAAATGGGCTAGGCTAAAGGGGGGACGACAAAAAATCGATAAAACGCGGAGCAAGAAAAAAAAACCGCCGACGACGACCGCTGCGAATGACGAAATGAGAGAATGATTGCGAGGGGTGAGAGAGTGAGAGGATTAGAGAAAAAACAAATTCATTTTTTGGCGGTTTGATCCACGAGGTCAAAAAAAAATTTTGAATTTTTCTTGGTCTAGGCTAAGGGGGTGCCCAAGCTTGGTCTAGGCTGAAGGTGTGCCCAAGGTCGCGTAGGCTAAGGTCTGGTTGAAGTCGGTCTAGGCTGAGGGAGGGGGGAGGGGGGGGGGTGGTCGAAGGGCACCCGAAGGGTGCGTAGGCTAAGGGCACCCGAAGGGTGCGTAGGCTAAGGGCACCCGCAGGGTGCTGGGATTTTAGCACCCGAAGGGTGCGTAGGCTATGGCGCCCGAAGGGCGCTAGTATTGGTGCTACCGCTAATTTGGGTGGTATAGGCTAAGGGGTTGTGCTTTGTCCTAAGCTTCCTAGCTCTAAGCCTAAGCCTAAGCCTAAGCCTAAGCCTAAGCCTAAGCCTAAGCCTAAGCCTAAGCCTAAGCCTAAGCCTAAGCCTAAGCCTAAGCCTAAGCCTAAGCCTAAGCCTAAGCCTAAGCCTAAGCCTAAGCCTAAGCCTAAGCCTAAGCCTAAGCCTAAGCCTAAGCCTAAGCCTAAGCCTAAGCCTAAGCCTAAGCCTAAGCCTAAGCCTAAGCCTAAGCCTAAGCCTAAGCCTAAGCCTAAGCCTAAGCCTAAGCCTAAGCCTAAGCCTAAGCCTAAGCCTAAGCCTAAGCCTAAGCCTAAGCCTAAGCCTAAGCCTAAGCCTAAGCCTAAGCCTAAGCCTAAGCCTAAGCCTAAGCCTAAGCCTAAGCCTAAGCCTAAGCCTAAGCCTAAGCCTAAGCCTAAATTTTTTTTCGGACAACTTTAGGTCTTCATTTCTATGAAAGTTAACAAACTCTTTTTCCGGACTTAGTTTCATTACTGAAACTGAAACGTTATTTGGGCTGCTTCCTATGAAAGTTAACAAACTCTATGAAAGCTAACAAACTCTGTGATGTAAACTCTATGAAAGTTAACAAACTCCGCTCGCTTCGCTCGCTTTTTGGGCAAAATCAGTTCATCCCAAATTCCGCTCGTTCATATATCGAGAGTGTAGTATCACAAAACTGCTAGCGGATTTGGGTTGAACTGATTTTGCCCAAAAAGCGAGCGAAGCGAGCGGAGTTTGTTAACTTTCATAGAGTTTACATCACAGAGTTTGTTAGCTTTCATAGAGTTTGTTAACTTTCATAGGAAGCAGCCCAAATAACGTTTCAGTTTCAGTAATGAAACTAAGTCCGGAAAAAGAGTTTGTTAACTTTCATAGAAATGAAGACCTAAAGTTGTCCGAAAAAAAATTTTTCAAAAAAAAAAAAATTTCTAAGAAAAAAATTTTTTTTTTCGAAAAAAATTGAATTTTTTTAACGGATTTAGAATCTCCAGAAAAAGCAAAAACCAACCCCACTGCCCGAGAGTCGAACTTGCGTCATCAGAAAACCACTTGGTACTTTTTGGGCCCTTTAAACACGATGTATCTCGCTTCGGAGGGGTCCTATCAAAAAATGGTCAAGAGCAAAAAGATGCGTCTCGATGAGATCTACATTTTTGTTCCTCTTCACCAAAGCTCTATCTCTACGTTTAAGGCCTCAAAACCGCAAAAAACCTCGAAATTTTGAGAAAATCTCAGAAAGTCGGCATTTTCTCGAATTACAGACGTCAGTTTTTCTTTAAAATTTGTGAGCCGACTTTATTTTGCATGCTCTACAACATATCCGATTCCCAGGAAGATTCAACATTTTTAAAGAGCACCCTTTTTTTTTGGGCTCAAAAAAAAGGTGGACGGAGCCAAAATTTCGAAAAATTTTTTAGCGCATGGTTACGAGCTTTTGCAGTACTACAACTTTCCTCTTGACACCAACATGCCACAACGCACCCCTGGCGAGATAAATGCAAAAATAACAAAAATTTTTGCACAAAGTGCCAAATTTCTAGCATAAATCTGCTCGAAACTATGCGCAAAAGATTCAGCGCCCCAAATAAGGCCTATAAACAATTTTCTAGAAAAATCGTAGCATTATTGTAGCTAAAATCCCAGTTTGAATGTTTAAAATCGACTTTTGGGACCATGATGGTCCCAAATCAAAAATTTCTTCTGATACAAAAGATGCGCCTCCCGAAAAGGCATCGAATGGTCAAACTCCGGACCCAAAATATTAAGTTTAAAGCAAGTTATTATAAAAACAAAATTCCGAAATTTTGACTTTGGAGCGGCACGGTGCCGCGGGCGTGCCCTTAGGTGAAAAACTGAGGATAGGGGGTGTCCCTTATTTTTGATTCTCTATCCGATGGTGAAGAGAAAACTATAAAATTCCACTTTGACCCCTGTTCCCTCAGCCCAAATAGCGCAGGCTGCGCCTGCGCCTGAGCCTAAGCCTAAGCCTAAGCCTAAGCCTAAGCCTAAGCCTAAGCCTAAGCCTAAGCCTAAGCCTAAGCCTAAGCCTAAGCCTAAGCCTAAGCCTAAGCCTAAGCCTAAGCCTAAGCCTAAGCCAAAGCTGAATTTCACAAAAGCTGAACTAAAACTTTTCTTTCAGATGGTGGACAAATTCAACGAATGGTATGTGTCTGCTTTCGTCACCGCCAGCCGCATTCGTTTCATCATGCTTCACACGCATCGCACTGACGAAGGAATAAAGCAGTTCTTCCAAGTGAGTATTATTGCAAAAATGATGTGATATTGAAACTTTACCTGGAAAATCGAAACTGCCGCATGAAAAAGAGTAGTATTACTAGGAAAAAACTTCCTACTCTCCAACTAAGGCTGTCGAATTTTTTTTGGAAGCCAAAAAGAAAAAAAAATTAAAAAAATACTTAGACCTGTCGCAAAAAAACTCCTGAACTGACGGAATTTCGTTTCAGGAAATGTACGAGACATACATCAAACACGCCATGAATCCATTCTACGAGATCGACGACGTAATCGACTCGGCGCCATTTGAGCAAAAAGCGGCGCTCTATGGAAAAAAGTATCTTGCATAAACCCTGTTCACATATTATTTTTGGAAATTATTTATTTGTATCAATTTGATTTCGGGTAATATTTGTGATATAAATCCATAACTAGTCATGTGTGTAATGAAATGTATTGTTGAAGTGCTTCTTATTTAAAAAAACAATTTTAATCTTCAAGAAGCAGCTTTTAGCGAGACATGAACGAGATCTTTAAAAGTAGCTTGAAGGTTTTCAAAGTCTCACAGTTTTGGAAAACAGCGAACATTTAGTTTCCTAAAAAAAATCCTAATAGCAGAAGTTAGAGATAAAACGGTATCATAGCCGTAATGACGTTTGCGTACACACCAGTGTTGCACGGAAGTCGATTTTTGAAAATCTCGGAACGCGGAACGCGGAAGTGGAAGTAAAATTTTTTGTTACGGAACTCGGAACACAGAAACGGAAGTGAAAAAAAGCCCGGAACACGGAACGCGGAACACGGAACACGGAATTCCGTGCAACACTAGTACACACCTAAAAGTATTCTGGTCTTTGAAATGCAATCCCTTTGGAATGTTGATTAGGAACATTTTCCTGGGTAAAATATCGACATAGAATTTGGAATGAAAAACCTTTTAATTCGGAATCTTCACCAGAAAATCGTGATTCTCAGTTTTTCTTTTTTTGAAAGATGGGTTTTTTAATTTCAGATTTTCCAATTCGTTTTATTTCCTATCGAAACGTAGGTCCTTTTTCTATCGTTCTCCTTTTCAGGCGTATGTTCTTTTCAAAAACGGTATCCGTTATTTCCTAAACTACTTTCCACAAAAAAATTTGAATTCCCGCCAAAAATTCTGAGTTTCTCGTATCTTCTAGAAGACTTTGGAACGATCTGGAAACTTTTGGCTGCCCGCAAACATTGAAGAACGTTATAGAATTTTCTGAATGTTTTTGAAATGTTTTAAAAATTTCGGGAGGCAATTCTAATTTAATTATCTTGGTTTACTTCAAACTTCTTGGTTTTGGTTCCAAACAGGATTACAGTAGTTCTAGAGTGCACAGGAAAGTTTCCCAAAACCATACGTATATTTTAGAAAAAACGTTTATCAAAACGTAGCAACCCTCCTTCACGTATTGGGAAGGGGTTTTCAAGTTTGAGCCTAATGTATCTACCGTAATCGATACTACGAAATTCTGAATTACTGCAGAGAATCAGAAAAATGATAGGAATGATAATTTGAAATTTCTGCTCATTTTTTCTTCGGAACTGTCGATTTTGTTTATTTCAACCCTATCTGCAAAATCTCTAAACTCTCTCAAATGACTTCCTCTCTCGAGTTATACCTACAGTACTCTCTTCAATCATTACACTATTTTTACTCTGCGTTGAAATGGACATCTGCGTTACCACATAGAAAGGGTCCGCCCCCGACATGGATCACTCTTTGTCTTTCCTCCATTCCAATATTGTCCGCTATTCATGTTCTCTGATTTCAGAATGCAGCCACCAAATTTTGGCAAGCTTCTCGTGATGATTGCGATCACTGCTGCCACTGTCTTATCCGCCGTCTCCATCAAAAGCAAACCGAAAACTGTTAGTTGCAAATAGTATATTCAGGGTCAGAAAATTGAAACTTTTTTCGCTTTCAGCGGTCAGAAATTTATGCAGCCGTCACCCGATTGATCACTGATATGCCATTAGATTTTGATTTGAACGACATTATTGACATGACGCCTAGTCTGAATGGACCTATTTTGGAATATCACTGTTGGAGGTGAGTGTGTTTATCCAAACATTTTCCAGCAATCTGGGAATTCTGGAAATATAATCTGGAAATTTTGGGAAATGTTAGCATTGTCAGACAAACGTTTTGATATTTCAAAATTTTTAGTAAAGAAATTACAGTCCAATCTTTAGACGAAAATTCGAGATAAAACTTTCAGAGAAAATCTGAAAATTTCTCGATTTTCAGACAATAATCTGAAAATTTCGGATTTTAAACATCAAATCTGAAAATTTTGATTTTCTGTAAGTTCCACTTGTTTCAAATGAAGTACGAAAATTCCAAAATACCTGAATTTTCAGACCGAATTCAGTGAAGTATGAAAATTCCAGATTTTTAAACAAATATCTAAAAGATACTTTGACCAGAAAAACTATTCTCGATCACTGAAAACCGGAACATCACAAATTTTTTCAATCTTTTTCTATAAAACTCCGACATGACATTTTTCAAAAATCACAGTTGAAAAATAGAAGCGCATGTGCTTCTATTACAGTATTTACGGTTTATATATATATATGTAGTTGACTTTGTTGACAGTATAGCCTAGAAAAGAATTTAATGTGATCAAAATTTTTAAAAATCCTAAATGTCTCCTTAATCTTAAAGAAGTTTGGGTTCTGTATGGCTCTTGGGGACCAATGAGAACAACGGGATAATGAGAATTTTGGGAGCCATTGAGACCATGGGGCGGGGGGGGGGGGGTCTTTCAATCCAAAAAATAAGACCTTTTCAAAATTGATTTCACTTTAAGTTCTTGTCTATATTTCACTATTATAATAAGGCCCTATATCGTTATTAACCAACTTTTTTTTCATATCAATTTTGCAATGCTGCAGTAGTGTTTGAAATGGAGACTCTTAGTTGCTTTATTTCGGTTTCGAGAAAAATAATCACGCTCTTCCGCACACTTGAGATATGAAAAACCTGGAAGCACACTGTTCCTTATCAAAACGTAATATTCTAATTGAATGCATTTTAAAAAGCAATTATTCGATTTTTTCATTCAAAAAATATAGAAAACTGAGAAAGACAGCTTAGAAATGCAAGAAATATCGTTTTGTAACGACCCGAAACTTTTCAGTTGCGTATCATGATGGTTTTCTGTTGCAAAGGAACTCAGCTTTCCCTGGTGTTTGAAAAATAAAAACGCAGGGGGAAATCTGAGAGCTCGGTGCAATGTCGTTTCAGAACCGCACGAAATAGAAATGGCTCGAATACGAAATGTTTCGAAATAGGACCTTTCGAATAAGAACTGTTTTGAAATAGAACTGCCTCGGTTTGGAACTGCTTTTTTGCAGTTTTTATTGCACTTCGATGAAGGAAAAAGTTTCTTTATAAACAGTTCTAAACCGAAGCAGTTCTACAACGAGACAGCTCGGATGCGAAGAAGTTCTATTTCGGGTTCTGAGACGACATTGCACCGAGATCTCGTACATCAGCAAAAGTTTACCTTGAGATACATCTGCGTGGTGGTCAATGCGTGCTCATCGACAATATCCAGTGCGGCATGTCCAATGTAATGGTTGAGATGACGAGTTCCCTCAGATTCCTTTGTTTTCTTCTCTCCAGCCGGAAAATCCATTTCGAAAATTGGTTGATCGCAGTGTCCAATGATCGCAAAATAGAACTCCTTGTTAGCCATTTTGGTTGATTCAGAAGAAGAAATGCTGTAAGATTGGGTTAATATGAGAAAGCAAGTTTGATTAGGATGAAAAGTATGAAAACAGATCAAAACTGTTCAAGTAAAAAATACAGAAACAAAAAAATTGAAAATAGTTCATTAAACCAAGTGAAAAAAAAGTATTTGAAACGTCTGTTATCTGAAGAACAGAAAAAAGTTTGTGTGAAAGTCTAGAAAAAAAATCACAACTGCAAGATAGTGCAATGTCGTCTCAGAACCCGAAATAGAACTTCTTCGCATCCGAGCTGTCTCGTTGTAGAACTGCTTCGGTTTAGAACTGTTTATAAAGAAACTTTTTCCTTCATCGAAGTGCAATAAAAACTGCAAAAAAGCAGTTCCAAACCGAGGCAGTTCTATTTCAAAACAGTTCTTATTCGAAAGGTCCTATTTCGAAACATTTCGTATTCGAGCCATTTCTATTTCGTGCGGTTCTGAAACGACATTGCACCGAGCTCTCAGATTTCCCCCTGCGTTTTTATTTTTCAAACACCAGGGAAAGCTGAGTTCCTTTGCAACAGAAAACCATCATGATACGCAACTGAAAAGTTTCGGGTCGTTACAAAACGATATTTCTTGCATTTCTAAGCTGTCTTTCTCAGTTTTCTATATTTTTTGAATGAAAAAATCGAATAATTGCTTTTTAAAATGCATTCAATTAGAATATTACGTTTTGATAAGGAACAGTGTGCTTCCAGGTTTTTCATATCTCAAGTGTGCGGAAGAGCGTGATTATTTTTCTCGAAACCGAAATAAAGCAACTAAGAGTCTCCATTTCAAACACTACTGCAGCATTGCAAAATTGATATGAAAAAAAAGTTGGTTAATAACGATATAGGGCCTTATTATAATAGTGAAATATAGACAAGAACTTAAAGTGAAATCAATTTTGAAAAGGTCTTATTTTTTGGATTGAAAGACCCCCCCCCCCCCGCCCCATGGTCTCAATGGCTCCCAAAATTCTCATTATCCCGTTGTTCTCATTGGTCCCCAAGAGCCATACAGAACCCAAACTTCTTTAAGATTAAGGAGACATTTAGGATTTTTAAAAATTTTGATCACATTAAATTCTTTTCTAGGCTATACTGTCAACAAAGTCAACTACATATATATATATAAACCGTAAATACTGTAATAGAAGCACATGCGCTTCTATTTTTCAACTGTGATTTTTGAAAAATGTCATGTCGGAGTTTTATAGAAAAAGATTGAAAAAATTTGTGATGTTCCGGTTTTCAGTGATCGAGAATAGTTTTTCTGGTCAAAGTATCTT